>ONZH01016101.1:0-79941 GCA_900303285.1 Rhinella marina | reverse complement strand
CCAGTATCCCTTGCGGTTTATATCTTCTGCTTACCTGGTTGAGAGTGGTGTGGATCTCGGCTGAGATCCAGTTGCTGAGTTATCTGCTTAACTTAAGTTTCTTCTGTTCCTTTTGTTGTTTTCCTTTTGGAGTCTCCTGTTCCTCCTTACGCTTGGAGGAACGGGTTTACTCTCTTGTGTCACTAGACTGCAGGGTTTCCTAGGGTGCATTTAGATTAGGTTCCTGTGTGTGAACTTTCCTACAACCCAGGCTTGCTCATACTGGTAGTCAGCCAGGGCCTAGTCTCAGGGTCCCCTGCAGGAGGTGACCGGTTCCCTGGTTTTGTCTGTTCCCATCCCTCATACGCTCGGTGTGGCTTTTCCCCCCACACCAGAGCGTGACAGTCATTTATCAGCTAAAAGTAAGTGGTTGCCGAGAACCTGCATCATAATCATTGAGGCTCAGGCCTTGAAAAGAGTCAAATCTACCTGAGAAGAGTCATGGTTATTCATAATCTCCTGCTCTCCTGCCCATCTGCTGATGATTGGCAGTTCTATCCTAGAGAAAAAGGGAGAAAACTATGTAGAAGACTGTCAATCATCAGCAGGTGGGCAGGGAGAGCAGGAATTCATGAATAACCATGACTCTTCTCAGGCGGCCATGACTCTTCCAGGCCCCGTTGCGATGTTTGTGATGTTGGTTCTCGGCAACCACTTACTTTTAACTTATAAAAGACAGACCACTGAAATCAACTCACCTATCTCTACTTTATGCTGCCTTTAGTATGGGTAGCATAAAGGTGATGACAGGTTCCCTTTAAATGCTTTCTTTTTGCCATTTATAGCTTTCTTTACAGTTCCATTTATCCACATTGTTTTTCCTTGTTCCTTACATTTTTATTCCCATAAGGTATGTATATCTCACAATTAGATATTAGGATGCTTTTAAAAATAACCCATTTTGTGGCTGTATTTTTATTTTTGAGGACTTTGTCCCAGTTAATTAGGCCTATGGCCTCTCTTAGTTGGCTAAATTTTTCTTTTTTGAAGTTTTGTTCCTCCCTGAAGAAACACTCTTTTGAATGACAATTTGAAGGTTATTATATTATGGTCACTATTTCCAAGGTGTCCCCCAACCTGCACATCTGTTGTTCTGTCAGGTGTATTGGTTAATACTAAGTCCAGTATGGCTGTCCCTCTAATTGGGTCATGAACCAGTTGGGAAAGGTAATTGTCTTTGGTTATTGCCAAAAAACTGTTTCCTTTATGAGATATACAGGTTTCAGTTTCCCAGTCTTCGAATCAGAAGTTAACTTGCAGATAATTTCCATCCAATAGTAGGGAGTAGAGATTAGCGAATCATTCAAAATTTTATTCATTGAACATTCTTCGAACTTTTCCTAAGATTCGTATATTCGACGAATATATTCGCTAAATCTGCGTACAAAATATACGTTATTATGTGGCGTTTAGCGAACATTCGCACACTCTTAACGAACATTCAATTTTAAAAGGTACGCAACTTCTTTGAACACGTATGCATGAGCGTACAAATTGCGTACGAATCCTCAGCGTACTATTGTCTAGCGATTACGTTATACGCAGGCACGCACGATGCTAGGCCGCGGCGTGCACTCCTTAGAGGCAGAGCGGATTTTTGAAAATGGCATCCAGGCGATCCTTATCATTTAGCTCTGCAGAGCTGAAATACATGATCCGGCTGATGGACCGTCAGGATTACGATGGCACACACCGCCACCCGAACCAGCGTAAAAAGGAGGTGATCCAGCAGGTGATCCGAGGCTTGGGCCATCGTTTCGACACTGTGCGGACCCCGGGTCAGATCCATACGGAAATGGTCCGATCTGAAGTTTAAATGCCCAGAGCGACTTACTGAGATCCGTGCAGCGATACGGCAGGGTAAGTTAACTAATATATTTGAAAAGTAAAAACATGTTAAAAAATTAGTGTACTGTATTGTATACAGTACAGGCCAAAAGTTTGGACACACCTTCTCATTCAAAGAGTTTTCTGTATTTTCATGACTATGAAAATTGTAGATTCACATTGAAAGCATCAAAACTATGAATTAACACGTGGAATTATATACTTAACAAAAAAGTGTGAAACAACTGAAAATATGTCTTATATTCTAGGTTCCTCAAAGTAGACACCTTTTGCTTTGATTACTTCTTTGCACACTCTTGGCATTCTCTTGATAAGCTTCAAGAGGTAGTCACTTGAAATGGTATTCCAACAGTCTTGAAGCAGTTCCCAGAGATGCTTAGCACTTGTTGGCCCTTTTGCCTTCACTCTGCGGTCCAGCTCACCCCAAACCATCTCGATTGGGTTCAGGTCTGGTGACTGTGGAGGCCAGGTCATCTGGTGTAGCACCCCATCACTCTCCTTCTTGGTCAAATAGCCCTTACACAGCCTGGAGGTGCGTTTGGGGTCATTGTGCTGTTGCTAAATAAATGATGGTCCAACTAAACGCAAACTGGATGGAATAGCATGCCGCTGCAAGATGCTGTGGTAGCCATGCTGGTTCAGTATGCCTTCAATTTTGAATAAATCCCCAACAGTGTCACCAGCAAAGCACCCCCACACCATCACACCTCCTCCTCCATGCTTCACGGTGGGAACCAGGCATGTAGAGTCCATCCGTTCACCTTTTCTGCGTCGCACAAAGACACGTTGGTTGGAACCAAAGATCTCAAATTTGGACTCGTTAGACCAAAGCACAGATTTCCACTGGTCTAATGCCCATTCCTTGTGTTCTTTAGCCCAAACAAGTCTCTTCTGCTTGTTGCCTGTCCTTAGCAGTGGTTTCCTAGCAGCTATTTTACCATGAAGGCCTGCTGTACATAGTCTCCTCTTAACAGTTGTTGTAGACATGTGTCTGCTGCTTGAACAATGTGTGGCATTGACCTGGTCTCTAATCTGAGTTGCTGTTAACCTGCGATTTCTGAGGCTGGTGACTCGGACGAACATATAGTCCGCAGCAGAGGTGACTCTTGGTCTTCCTTTCCTGGGGCGGTCCTCATGTGAGCCAGTTTCTTTGTAGCGCTTGATGGTTTGTGCGACTGCACTTGGGGACACTTTCAAAGTTTTCCCAATTTTTCGGACTGACTGACCTTCATTTCTTAAAGTAATGATGGCCACTCGTTTTTCTTTACTTAGCTGCTTTTTTCTTGCCATAATACAAATTCTAGCAGTCTATTCAGTAGGACTATCAGCTGTGTATCCAACTGACTTCGGCCCAACACAATTCATGGTCCCAACCCCATTTATAAGGCAAGAAATCCCACTTATTAAACCTGACAGGGCACACCTGTGAAGTGAAAACCATTTCAGGTGACTACCTCTTGAAGCTCATCAAGAGAACGCCAAGAGTGTGCAAAGCAGTCATCAAAGCAAAAGGTGGCTACTTTGAAGAACCTAGAATATACATATTTTCAGTTGGTTCACACTTTTTTGTTAAGTGTATAATTCCACATGTGTTAATTCATAGTTTTGATGCCATCAATGTGAATCTACAATTTTCCTAGTCATGACAATACAGAAAACTTTTTGAATGAGAAGGTGTGTCCAAACTTTTGGTCTGTACTGTATATACCAGCAGTGAGTGCCAATAATGAAAAAAGTATAGAAGGACAACGTGAGCGTGCATAGTGCGCTGCAGTAATTTTCTTTCATGCTAGGCTACGCCTCTAACTCGACCCAAACAAGTGAAGGTATTCTCAGATATGTGCCCCTTCCCACTAATTTGCCTTAGGCCACTTTCACATATGTGGTGGTGATCCTGCAGGCTGTTCTGCAGTATTTGTCCTGCCAATTCCAGGTGTTCTTGCTGAATAGCAGCTGGATCAGCGCCGTCCCCCATTATTGTTAATGGCGCTGGCCGTTCTCCCGTTTATGTCAGGCAAATGCACTAGTGTAAAAGAAAGTACCCTTAGATATATGCCCCTTCATAGTTAGTGCTTCCTCCTCCTACACACAGACTCAAAGACGTGCTCATGCCGCAGCTAATGTCAGTGGGCGATATCAAAAGTATTCCCACCGCACCGTGTTAACAATATTAAGAAATTTATTGCAACGATAACAATATCTATCGCGATAAATACCTATTTAGAAGAAAAAAATGGATATGATACGGCCCCCCTCTCGCCCATAATATTTTCATAGTAGTATAGTGTTAGTATTAAAAAGAGTCATCATATAACAATTGTGTATGGATTTATGTTCCAGAACAACGTCAACGACGGCGTCACCAGGGTCACCGACACCGCCAGCATCATGCCCGGACGGCCCGTACAGTACCTTCAGCTTCTAGTAAGTGTAAACATATTTAATTTATTTTAAATCCAAGCTACGTGGGAGTGCAGCTGCAGTGATATAAGAGCACTCTCTCCCTCCTCCACCCCAGCGAGAGAGGACCCCACCTGCCCCTCCAACACCACAAGCCCAACTTCCAGAGGTAGAAGGTAGGTAAAATAAAAAGTGTAATGGGTGGACCTTCTGTCATCAAAATATAAGCTAAATTTATGTTTTATCTTTTGTAGCTCCAACCATCAGGGAACAGTTTTCCCTGGACCATGGGAAGACCATGCAGTATGGGTGTCCAGTAAGTGCAAATATCCGAAACTGACCATGTGTGGCCTTCTCAGTGAGCAGTTCAAAGAAAAAAAGAAGGCTCAATACAGATACATGTCACTGAATAACTCGTTCCAGTAGATATACCAAATATATAATGACATGCAATTGCTAAAATATTCTGATCCAGGTTCTGGTTTTAAATTTTTGAATTTTTTTTGTGGGACAACCACTTTTACACGATCATACTAATTATATTACTGTTTCCACCCCTGCAGATATCCCCACTGACTTTGAAGTGGAGGCAGCCTTACGCCGCTTAGGGACCAGGCTCCATGCTACCTCCCGGCTTATTCGCGGCCTGCAGCTGGAGCACCAAGAGCTGCAGGAGATGATGGCCAGACGTCGGCAAAGGCCGGTGTAACCTTTTTTTTGTTTGTTTATTATATTATTTATTATTTGTAAAAAGTTATTATTTATTACTAAAATATTCTTGTAAAACCTGTGTTTTGAGTGTTTTGTTAACCCTTTAAAACCTTCCTGACATAGTGTGAAGAAGACAGGGATGTAAGTTTAGGCCGAAGGCTGAAAAAATTGTCCCACGGCCATTTTTCCGTATTAATGAACACAGCGGTGTCTGCCAGCCGAAGTATTAATAAATTACGCACACTCTGGTTCACTGATTACAATTTACAGTAAAAGAAAAAGGCCTGGCTTGTTTGGACAACAAGCCTGTACATTCTGCCTTGTAACACAGGCAGTGAAAATTATATATGAGCTTTTCATGGCTGCCCCAGCCAGTAGTAGTAGGGGACAGGGTATATCAGCAGAGAGTGATTGGTAAATACAACAAACTGCGGTGGAGTATTACAATCTCCGCTAATGTAACTTGTAACGGGAGGCAGAGCTAACAACAGTGTAAAAATTTTATTTTTTAATTTCTTTCTTTTTTTTAATATATATACAGTATATATATATATATATATATATATATATATATATATATATATATATAAAATTTTTGTTTTTTTTTTGGAGGGGGGGGAGTAACGGCTGAAGCTCCAAAACAAATTTAAGAATACTAAATAGAACAATTAGTAACAGTAACAACAGCTACTCTCCTAAGCTAAGCATAGAAAACGGAGACGGAGGTAGACAACAGTGTTTGGTTTTTAAAAGGGTTTTGGTTTGGAGACTTCGGGTTCGCACAACCCATGACATGACACAAGACGTTTGGCAGTAACGTTTCCATCTCAGCCTCTCTTAGGGACACTTCAGTGTCCCTGAAAGTCTAATCATCGTCAGCCTCCAGACCCTCCAGCTGTGTCTCCTCCTCCTGGTCAACATCGTCATCCTCATTAAAATCCTCCTCCTCCCCCCACTCCTCTAACTGAAGCTCCTCATCCTCCTCCTGCTCCGCAAGGGAACTTTGGCGTTGGGGCTTCCCTACAGTCACAGCATGGCATGCAGACAGATGGCCAGGATTTCCTTCCCCCTTTGCCCCCTGCTGCATGAGCCTGAGTGTCTTTTCCAGCACAAATATTAGTGAAATTATGTCGTTCACACCGCAGCTGTCCCGGCTGACCAATTTTGTGGCTTCTTCAAAGGGCGTTAGAACAGTGCAGGCATCTCGGATCAGCCTCCACAGTCGGAAATCAAAGTCGCACCTGCTCCCTATGGTGGAAGATTCTGACTGCTGCTGGACAAAATCGTCCACTGCTCTACGCTGCTCAAGGAACCGCTGCAACATATGAAGAGTGGAATTCCACCAGGTCGGCACGTCACCTATTAAGCGGTGTGGCGGAAGACCGTTTTGTCGCTGCAATTCCAGCAGAGTGTGGAGAGATACATGTGAATGGCTCAAATAAGTGTAAAGCTTCCTCGACTTTGCCAGCACTGTGCGCAGGCCAGTGAATGTTTTGAGAAATCTCTGCACCACTAGATTTAGGACATGTGCCATACAGGGAGCATGCGTGAATTGACCCAGGTTCAGCGCTGCCACTATATTTGTCCCATTGTCACTCACTACCTTGCCCACTTCTAGCTGGCGTGGAGACCAGTGCGCTATTTGCTGCTTCATGTAATGCAATGCAGCAAGCGCTGACCTGTGTGGCTGCTACTGCCAAGACAAACTAAGTCTAACACTGCATGGCAGCATTGCACCTGACACATATGATATGAAGGAGGGGGGTTAACTCTCTGCCCTGACGCTCCAGCAGGCAGACTGCCCGTGGAGGTGGAAGCAGATAGTTGTTGGGTGGTCTGCTGCAATCCTGGCTGGAAAGCGTGTGGAGGTGCCAACAGCAATTGGCCCGGTTGCTGGGGGTTCCTGCCTCGTTGCCACTAAATACATTCAGCAAGTGGGCAGTAAAGGACATGTATTGACCCTGGCCGTAAGCACTGCTCCAGGTGTCCACCGTGACGTGCACAGTGCTGCAGAGAGTCAGCTGCAGGGAGCGTCCAATATTGTCAGCCACGTGGGAGTAAAGGGCGGGGAAAGCTTTTTTGGAGAAAAAATGCTGGCTAGGGACCTGCCAGCATGGTTGAGCGCAAGCCATTAGCTCCCTAAAAGCTGGGCAGTCAACCAGCTGGTACGGCAGAGACTGAACAGCCAGCAACTTTGTCAGGTGACCATTCAGTTTGCGCACTGTCGGATTACTTGTGGCGTAAAACTGCTTCCTGGCCATGCACTCGGAAATGGATGGCTGCCGAATAAGAGGAGGTGGAGACATGCACGCAGTGGGCGATGAGGTGTATGTACTAGTTACACCCCTGGATGCGGACTGAGCTATGGCCCTGGATGCGGCCTGCCAGACAGAAGGGACCCCGGGAGAAGTAACCAGCTCTTCAGTATTAATGGGCTACTTTAAGTTGCCGGCATGACGCCGTTTCAGATGGTTCCACAGAGCAGTGGTCACATTTGTGGCTTTCCCATGGCTCAATTTCTGTTTACACAAATTACACGTGGCCATACTGCTGTCCCCCGGCAGAGTGGTGAAATACTTCCACACATCCGATGTGCGCCCTCCACAGCTGGCCAAGCTTGTAGCCCTTGCACGCTTACACCCTGGTGCCGGCCCCACTATACTTGGGGTCTCGCTAGGAAGGACTGGCCCTGGGCCTAACTCTCCTCTGCCCTCTGTTGCTGCCACTACTACTACTACCCTCCTCCTCGGAGATCAAACCCTCCTCACCAGTCCAATCCGCCACACACATCAGATTCATCATCAGACTCCTCCCCACCACTTTTTTCGGACTGCAAATTAGGCTGTTCCCCACCAACCGACAATTCTGGGCAGTCCAAACTCTGACTGCCCTTTAAGAAATCCTCAGGGAGGCTGTCCTCTATAACCGCCAGATTAGGCAGAGGAGTTCGGTGGCCTTTTATTTTAAAAATTGCAGAAGTGGTGTCCACCACTAGGAGGGAGCACTGAAACCCGAGAGGTGGCACAAAATGACGGGCTTTGCTGGAGCGGAATGGTGGAGCAGGACGAGTCTGACCCCTGACTACATATAGATACTGTATCAGCAGATGACAGATCATCCGACTGAGACTGAGATGAGCGTGCCATCCACTCCACTACCTCATCCACTTTCTCCTCCACTACAATTTTGCGCCTTGGTGGGTTAGCCCGGTGGAACACCGGCCAAATATTGCGAATACTACAAGTAGAAGCTCCGGGTACAGGTACTGCTGCCCTGTGCCACCTTTTCCTTTTTTTAGAGCTCGAGGCCTGGCTGGAACTGAACCTCTTTTGCTTATCCATTCCAGACATTTTTCACTTCACTCTGTGGCCCTGCAGCTGGTCTTTGTCTTTGTCCCTGTCTCTCTCCCTATCTCTATCCCTGTCTCTTTCTCCCTGCCTGATTAATTACTAGCTCTGCACTGGCCCTGCACTTGCCCTGCAGCATCCCTGCAGTATCCCTGATGTGTAATATGGATTCTCTGAACAATTACACCCCAATTTCAACAACACAGGTCTCAGTGTCACAGAAATTGACACACAGTGCTTCTGCTCATCTCAAGAGTCACAGCAGAAGTGATGCGTCAATGGCTTACCGAGCCTGAGCCAATCAGAGCAAGCCCTGCCCACTAGGTCAGGTGACCACTTTCTTCCCAGGCTTTTGCGCACGAATAACGAACTAACAGTAAAAGTTCGCTAATTACTTGATTTCGTACGCAACAGCGTATAGAGTAACTTATACGTAGCATTAGCGTACAATTTATCAGACAAGTAAGTAGCGAATGCGTAGAAAGCCTTAGGAACATTTTCAAATCTTAAATGAGCAAATCACCTAATATTCGGATTCGCTTCGCAGCTGAAAATTTCCAAGATTCGATACGAATAAACGAATCGACGAATAGATTTGCTCATCTCTAGTGGGGAGCAGGTAAATATGCTTCCCTCTGAAGGTCCAGTGAGGTAAATAGGGGGGTCAGGCAGAAAGGTCCCTAAAGCTGGACAGCCACTTTAAGTTTCCTGGTACTTTTATTTATAAATTGTTAGGGAACTTGAGATAAGGGTTATAGATGAAGCCATGAGAGTAGTTGCCTGACTGATATTACTAAAGATTGGGTACAGTGAAACTGAGTGCTGGATAAGGCATTAATTAGGGATGTCCTGGCCCGGTAACCATGTGGTTGGCTGAAGGGTGGGTTCATATTAGGTTAGAAGCCTCCGTTTGATGTATACGTTAGGATGAAATGGATACAAAAATGCTGCACACCACGTTCTTGTATCCTGCATAGTCCGGTATAAAACAGTATAGGTTTTTTTGGGTTAAACTGCCATCTATGTCTACGAGTTCTGTGTCAGGTGCAAGTAAACACTTTATTTCAGAACACAACGGTAATATTTCATCATTAAGATGCTATGGAATCGAAAAGGTGACTAAACCTGTAAGGGTGGAAGGGGGAACTGGAGAAAAAAAACTATTGCACCGGGAAGCTTTTTGGATATATCAGTTAGGCACGAGATTTCCTCTGGGCCTCAATTATAAATCAGATTGTTTCATTATCATTAGAGGGTTTTTTCCTAGTCCTCATCCTATGAGACGTCTGCATTCTGCATTACAGATCTATTTTTGATCCGAAGTACTCTACACCAATATGGTCTGTTTTGGCTGGTATTCACATTAGGAATTGGCATAGATGTTTTTGGTACTATACAAATTTTTATTTTATTTAATTTTTTTGTGTGTGTGTACATTGGAACACATTCTTATTTTCATGTCTATAAAACACAATTGATTTTATATCAATTTATTTTGTATACATATTATTTTACTATAAACATGAGTTTTAAGCATATTTTTTATGCATCTTATGTCTACATAGCACTATAAGATATTTTGCCTGTCACAAAATTATTGTGTGTCCTCATGGCATGTGTTTTACTTAGGGCTCATGCACACGAATGTATTTTCTTTCTGTGTCTGTTCCGTTTTTTTTTTTGCGGACCGTATGCGGAACCATTAATTTCAATGGGTCCACAAAAAAAACGGAACTTACTCCATGTGCATTCAGTTTCCGTATGTCCGTATTTCTGTTCCGCAAAAAAATAGAACATGTCCTATTATTGTCCGCATCACGGACAAGGATAATACTGTTCTATTAGGGGCCAGCTGTTCCGTTCCGCAAAATACGGAATGCACACGGATGTCATCCGTATTTTTTGCGGATCCGTTTTTTGCGGACCACAAAATACATACGGTCGTGTGCATGAGAACTTAGGAGAGCTTTACTGGGCTTTTTTACATACATGCCCCTAAATCAGCTATGATCTATCTTAATGGTATGGCTCTCATTTAGGTATGTGCTTACACTGGATTCACATGTAATTTCAAATAGTACTGCCATGGCCCTCATTTAAAGATAACCTGTCATCAACTTTATGCTGACCTCACTGTCAGCAGCATAAATTAGTGACAGAAATGCTGATTTCAGTGGTGTGTCACTCATGAGCTAAAAGTAAGTGGTTGCTGAGAACCAGCGTCATAATCATTGCAGCTCATGCCTTGAAAAGAGTCAAATCTACCTGAGAAGAGTTTTGATTATTCCTAATCTCCTGCTCTCCCACCCATCTGCTGATGATTGGCAGTTCTCTCCTATAGAGAAAGGGAGAAAACTAGGTAGAAGACTGTCAGTCATCAGCAGGTGGGCAGGGAGAGCAGGAATTCATGAATAACCATGACTCTTCTCAGGTGGCCGTGACTCTTTTCCAGGCCCAGTCTGCAATGATTGTGATGTTGGTTCTCAGCAACCACTTACTTTTAACTTAGAAATGACAGACCGCTGAAATCAACTCACCTGTCTCTACTTTATTCTGCTGTTAGTATGGGCAGCACAAAGTTGATGACAGGTTCCCTTTAAGTACGTGCCTATATTGTATCCACATATAACTCCAAATAGATGTATTGCATGCATATGCACTATGCATATGTTTATATTCTGACTGACATACAATCATTGCGTGTCTTCATGGCATGTGTTTAACTTAGGAGAGCTTCAGTGTTTTGGGGTTTTTTTTCATACACGCTCTTAAATCAGTTCCGATTTACCCATATACTATGGCTCTCATCTATGTACAGTGCCTTGCGAAAGTGTTCGGCCCCCTGGAACTTTTCAACCTTTTGCCACATTTCAGGATTCAAACAAAAAGATATAACATTTTAAATTTTTGGTGAAGAATCAACAACAAGTGGGTCACAATTGTGAAGTGGAATGAAATTTATTGTATCATTTAAACTTTTTTTGTAATAATAAAACTGAAAAGTTAGGCGTGCAAAATTATTTGGCCCATTTACTGTACTTTCAGTTCAGAAAACTCACTCCAGAAGTTCATTGAGGATTTCTGAATGATCCAATGTTGTCCTAAATGACTGATGAAGATAAATAGAGTCCACCTGTGTGTAATCAAGTCTCCGTATAAATGCACCTGCTCTGTGATAGTCTCAGGGTTCTATTTAAAGCACAGAGAGCATCATGAAGGCCAAGGAACACAGCAGGCAAGGCCGTGATACTGTTGAGAAGAAGTTTAAAGCCGGATTTGGATACCAAAAGATTTCCCAAGCTTTAAACATCCCAAGGAGCACTGTGCAAGCGATCATATTGAAATGCAAGGAGTATCAGACCACTGCAAATCTACCAAGACCCGGCCGTCCCTCTAAACTTTCATCTCAAACAAGGAGAAGACTGATCAGAGATGCAGCCAAGAGGCCCATGATCACTCTGGATGAACTGCAGAGATCTATAGCTGAGGTGGGAGAGTCTGTCTATAGGACAACAATCAGTCGAACACTTCACAATTCTGGCCTTTATGGAAGAGTGGCAAGAAGAAAGCCATTTCTCAAAGATATCCTTAAAAAGTCTCGTTTACAGTTTGCCACAAGTCACCTGGGAGACACACCAAACATGTGGAAGAAGGTGCTCTGGTCAGATGAAATCAAAATCAAACTTTTTGGAAACAATGCAAAACGATATGTTTGGCGTAAAAGCAACACAGCTCATCACCCTGAACACTCCATCCCCTCTGTCAAACATGGTGGTGGCAGCATCATGGTTTGGGCCTGCTTTTCATCAGCAGGGACAGGGAGGATGGTTAAAATTGATGGGGAGATGGATGGAGCCAAATACAGGACCATCCTGGATGAAAACCTGTTGGAGTCTGCAAAAGACCTGAGACTAGGACGGAGATGTATCTTCGAACAAGACAATGATCCAAAACATAAAGCAAAATCTACAATGGAATGGTTCAAAAATAAACGTATCCAGGTCTTAGAATGGCCAAGTCAAAGTCCAGACCTGAATCCAATTGAGAATATGTGGAAAGAGCTGAAAACTGCTGTTCACAAACGCTCTCCATCCAACCTCAAAGAGCTCAAGCTGTTTTGCAAGGAAGAATGGGCAAGAATTTAAGTCTCTAGATGTGCAAAACTGATAGAGACATACCCCAAGCGACTTGCAGCTGTAATCGTAGCAAAAGGTGGCGCAACAAAGTATTAATGCAAGGGGGCCGAATAATTTTGCACGCCCCACTTTTCAGTTTTATTACAAAAAAGTTTAAATGATCCAATAAATTTCGTTCCACTTCACAATTGTGACCCACTTGTTGTTGATTCTTCACCAAAAATTTAAAATGTTATATCTTTTTGTTTGAAGCCTGAAATGTGGCAAAAGGTTGAAAAGTTACTGCATGCATATGCTGTGACTTCCATCTTTACATTTGTTCACACACAGATCTGCATGTAATTTTAAACTGTTGTACCACTTACAATTTATTCCTACATTTAAAAAAAAATATAAAAATATATTTTGTTTTATATATTTATTATTCATATCA
The DNA here is from genome assembly GCA_900303285.1 of Rhinella marina. Taxonomy (NCBI): domain Eukaryota; kingdom Metazoa; phylum Chordata; class Amphibia; order Anura; family Bufonidae; genus Rhinella; species Rhinella marina. The sequence goes on along the minus strand of ONZH01016101.1, from coordinate 67,027 downwards.
TTGCAAGTGCAGACTTCAAATATAATTATTATACAATTTTGCTTGACACCCAATAATTGTGTGTCTTTGTAGTTTGTTTTGGGAGAGCTTCATTGTTTTTTTTTTTACGTATACGCCCTTAAATCAGCCATGATCTACTCACATGCAGTGGCTCTCATCTTGGCACGTGTTCACACACTGATTTGCATGTGATCCCAAACAGCCGCATTGTATGCATATGTTATGGTCTTCATCTTAGTACGTGTTCATACACAGATCTGTAGGTGGTCCCAAACGGTGGTACCACGTGGATGAAATAGTTTTTTTTTGTTTTTTTTTAATTGCTTATGCCAGTGGATGTACACCTAATATGACCAGTACTTGTTTTTAAATATTTGCACTTGCTACTAACATGAGAAGTTTTCCCCATCTGAAATTTTGTCTAATTATCTAGCCATGCAGACAGCTGCAGGTAAAGGGCGGTGGTGATGTATCAAGTTCACTTTCCACTCCACAGTTTGTTTTTTAAATTTCTCCTGGAGAATGTTCTCACTAGGGCTTGATGAAGCGCAATTTGCGCGAAACGTGCACAACTTCTGCACTTGCTTCGGGATGCAATGCGTTTTTCACTGAACCCCCATTCACTTCTATGGGTCCATGGCTTCGTGAAAAACGCAGAATATAGAACATAGAACTGATGCGTGAAAAAAAACGCTCATGTGCACAGACTCATTGAAATAAATGGGTCAGGATTTAGTGCGGGTGCTATGCGTTCACATCACGCATCGCACCCGCGCGGAAAACTCGTTCGTGTGAAAGGGGCCTAAAAGACAGGGATGGATTTTTGGAACAAATAATGACAGCTAGGTAACTTCCAGCGAGTCTGAGCGCATGCCGTCAGCTCCCTAAAGGCAGTAGACTTTACTGAATGGTATGACAATGAATGCACTGCCTGCAACTTGGCCATGTGGGAATTAAGCTGATGCACCAGTGCAGTGGATGGGTTTGGAGTGACCCCAACGCTACACTGGGTCCCACATCCACTGTCAGGATGTCACCATGTGTTGCTGCTCTCCAGAAGGGATGGTAATGCGTGATGCACCCCAATGGGAAATAAGTCCAGAATGTCAGGGTCTGCAGTTAACCAGTGTGCTTCTTTACTGGAGGAATTCAGGTGTAAAATAATACAGGTGAGGCATAGGGCTGGCTTCTCCAGTCTCCTCCCTGGAAGAACAAGGGTTTGATGAGGAGAAAAGGCCTGAGCTAGCTTAACCTCTCCCTCTCTTCAGAAAGCTGGTACCCTGGTCAAAGGCCCACAGTCTGTTGCTCAGTAGTCCAGGTGGCTCCTTGGTCACAGGGCTGGTGACCCATGGCCTATGACTCAGGATTCCCATCTCAGTGTCTTCCGCTGGTCACTCATTCTGACTGGCATGAATCTCTCCATCCAAGCACTGGTTCCTAACTGCAGAACACTAGGGGCTCTGACTGCTCTTCTTCATCTCTAGCTAGACTGGAACCTTCTAATGGGAGAGGTGGAGTGGAGAAGCTCAGCACAAACAGATACATTGTAACACTTTCCGTCTCTCATAGACTTATATTAGAGCTTCAATGATATTCAATTGCAATGACACAACAGTTTTTCCAGAAAAAAAACAAGTTTCCAGACATAACAACTGAGCTAAAACTAGACATTCAAAAGGTCAGTCCATCTGGGTTTGGTGGTAAACAACGTCTGTCTTTTTCCCTCCAAAACACAGTCTTCTTTAAACTCTATGGCAGCTGTGGAAAATTACCAGCTTCTCATTCAAAGTCCTAACAGTCTCTCAGTGTTCATTAAGCCTTTCCTCAGAGCCTTGCAAATACAGTGCAATTGAACAGGATATATATCACAACATACATATAAAATGCAGTTAAACAGTATTAAACAGTGCATGTTAACTCTTTGAAGTGAAATAAAGTAAGAAGTTTATAACTTTGTATAGGGAAAATAGGCAAATGTCCAGACTTTACAGTACCCATGCTCCAGGGCATTACACCAGCGGATTTCTGGCCATGTAAAGTTGTTTCCTGGCCATGCATTCTGTTATCGATGGCAAATGATGGCGCGGAGGAGGAGGAGTCTAAGATGGAATGGCAGAAAGTGAAGATGACAATTACTGGCTGTGGATGCAGCCTGGCTGCCACAAGGGAGACCAGGAGAAGGAGAGAATCTTGTTGTGGTAGCTGGCTGCCACCTTTGCCCACGGAATGGAGTGATGCAGCTTCATGTGCTTTAATAGAGCTGTGGTGTCTATGTTTGTGTTTGGTTGCCTATGGCTTATTTTACTCTTGCAGAGCTTGCACAAGGCAATGCTTCTATCTTTTGGCAACGAGAAGAAAAAGTAACAAATGGGAGATACTCATACAGAGCTAGTGGCAGCCAAACTTGGCTTAGCACTGGCACGTTTTGGGCCTAATGCACCCACAGTGTCAGGGACATCACCAGTTCCAGAAGCAGATATGGCCCTTCCTTAGGGTGCCACCACCCTCCTCCTCTGGTTTTACCTTCTCCTCTTTCTTGGCACCCTGATTCAGCTTCCAGGTCCTGTCTAACACATAATCATCATCAGAGTCCTCAACATTTATGCCACTTTTATCAGACTATGATATATCATGGTGGGTTCCTTGCCCCGCCCCCCCTCCTGATTCCCTGCTCCTGAATTTGCCTGGCCTGCCACTGTTGCTGTCCATACCACCAATACCATGGCTACAGGTGCCATACTAATTACTCTTACACAAATCGTCAACAGGGAGACTCTCTTAACTATCTGCTGTAGGGTGTGATGGGCTTTCGTTTCCTCTTCTTAGCAAAAAAGTAGGTGCCCAGTAGGAAAGGGCAGTGAAGAGAGAGAGGATAGCACTTAACTGCATCTCTGGGGCTGCAAGGGCAGGAGGAATGATGTAAACCCTGGCTCCAAGACACACTGTCAGACTCAGAAGTCACCTCCATGTTATCACTGCATAAAACTTCTCCATTTCATTGGAATGTAAAATCCTAAGGCTAGTTTCTCACTAGTGTTTGAGAGCTTCAGCAGGCTGTTCTGGTGGGGAACAGACCATCAGAGCTCTCTGGATCTGGCATGCTGGGTGCTTCCTCATGCCCGCTGGCTCTATTGACTATAATGGGAACCAGCGTACAGCTATATTTGTCCGACCAATTCTTAACATATTTGCCCAGTTGTGGCTTGTTCTTCGATGGTCCCCGTTATAGTCAATGGGACTAGCAGGCATTCAGGCAGCTTCCAACAATGTCAGATCCAGAGAGCTCCTGCAGGCTGTTCCCTTCAACAGCCTGCCAAAGCTCTTAAATGCTAGTGTGAAACTAAACTAACATCTGTGCAGGAGGTGGGTCCCCTCACGGACATCCCCACTGCATTGTACCACTATAAGGGAAGGTTTTTTTTATTTAGATGAAATAAAAAGCATGATGCCATTCCCCCTCCCCAATTTCTTGTAAAATTAAAAGTAAAATATATTCTGTCATTAAAAGTTCCATCTGTCCTATCAACTTACAGTTGGGTGACTCCCCATAATTGTACTGCTTATAGGACTGGCAAAAAATATATTCACGCTTTAAATCATAAGGTTTTTGGTATAGTTCCTGTATAGTTCTTACATTCTGGTAATATTAAAGGGAATCTTTCACCTGTTTTTCACCTATATAACTAACAGTGCCCCACAGAAGATTACATACACATCCCAGGCATACCTGTGTGAACTGTGTGTCTGTATTCTATGTTCAGAAAAAGCACTTTTATTCTGCTGGAAAACAGCTCCCAAGTGCCCAGCTGAAAGAAGTGAAACTAAAACAGCTTTCTCTCCTGACTCGATTTCTAACAGCTATATCTTCTGATATACTGGATATAATGCTAATGATGTTATCATTTGAAAGCTTGGAATGCCAGCTTTCAAAGAAGGTCAGAACCATGTTTCTATCTGCCACCAATCCCAAGATATGATCAGCTAAAGCAGCCCTCCCCTCTTGAGTCTGGTTTGCTTTGGGCAGTTGCAACAGCAGAGCTGGGCACTTAGGAGCTATTTTCCTGCAGAATAAAAGTGCTTTTCCTGGACATGTAATACAGACACACGGTGCACACAGGTATGGCTGGAATGTGTATGCACTCTTCTGTGGGGCACTGCTTAGTTATATTGGTGAAAAACAGGTGAAAGACTCCCTTTAATAATATTTATTTGCATACAGCTAATGTATCAACTTCACTTTACAAAAGCGGAGGGTACATGTATAGACAAAATTAGACATTACAGATTAATAATACAAGGAATGAGGGTCATGCTTCCGAGGGTTTACAACCTACAACAAATACTTTCTTGGAGTGAAAACTATGCTTTTTTTGTAATGTTATGTTTTTTTTTTTTAATGTCATGCTTTCCAGACAACTGTGGCATGCTTTTTCTAAGTTACTTAGACAGGTTTTGCCTATAAGCAGTTGAGTTGCTATAGTGTAACATAATCTGTTTAATATTGTTATCTTTTTTGTGTCTCTGCAGATTTGATGCTTTTATGATAGCAGTATCTGGAATGAAGCTACTGCGCTCTGTTTTTTGTAATCCTTCACAGCAATATATCACATTAGGATTCACAGTTATATTTTTTCAATTTGATTACGGTTCTGTTTCGGAAAGTTTTTTATTGGATTTCTATGTTATTTCTATTATCTTTTACAAGGCAAGTATATATATATATATAAAATTTTAATCGTTATAAGTTATATATATATAATAATATTTAAAATCTTTAAAAAAATAACAGTATTAATTAAAGCATATGTCCAGTAATCCACTTTGAAACCTCTAGGAAACACACCTCAGCCTGTAAAGTCACATTTTGATCTATAGTGAAAAAAGTAAGAGCTCTTTTTTTTTCTAATTTACAGTAGCTAATTGCACACAATTAATTTCAGTATAGATAGAAAACTGTAGATGAAGACTTGAATTAGTTCCTTCCTGATGGTATAGAAATGACAGATTACATATGACTCAATAGATTACCATATTTTTCACTTTATAAGACGCACCCAATGATAAGACGCACCCCAGATTTTAGAGTAGGAAAATAAGAAAAAATTTTTTTTCAGCAGACCTCATATCAGGACATTACATCAGACCCCCATATCAGTTCTCCTTGTCAGAACCCCCATCAGCCCTCCATGTCAGACCACCATCCGACCTCAGATCAGCCCTGTTCTTTCAGACCCCCATCAGACCTCAGATAAGCCCTTTCAGACTCCCATCAGACCTCAGATCAGCCCTTTGAGAACCCATCAGACTAAAATAAAAAAACTTCTCTTACCTCTTCCTCGCCGTGGCTCCGCTCCGGGTCCGGCGCTCTCCTTTGTTCTCCGGCCGGTGCTGCACTGTCAGCTGACTGCGTGCAGCATCAGGTCATAGTGCACGCACTATGTCCTGATGCTGTACGGGTTCAGGACAGTGCAGGGCCAGCAGGAGAAGACAGGGGAATGCTGGACCTGGAGCGGAGCCACGGCGCAGGAAGGTGAGTATCTGAAGCGCTTGCAGCGCTTCTTCCCCGCTCCCGGCACCTAATGCATACTAGTGAGCGCTTCCATAATGGAAGCGCTCACTAGTATTCGCTTTATAAGACACATGGCCACTTTCCCCCTACTTTTGTGGGAAAAAAAGTTTGTCTTATAAAGCGAAAAATGCGGTAGATAGATAAAGGCTCAGCTTTAGCTCCCTGTGCGAACCCGCTGTAGGTTTTTTTTAGATGTTCTGATTCTAACTCTGAAAGTTCATGGAAAGTACAAAAAAAAGGTGGCGGCCCCAGCCATGCCCACCTGCAGTGGATAAAGCTATACAGAGTTTACCTTAAATTTGTGCAGTCATTGGCTGCCATACAGTAGGTGGGTGAGGTTTTGGCCTCCTCACAGAAAATCAACAGAAAAAAGCATTTTATAATGCACACAGTGAAAAATCTGCCACATAAATTCTTTATTAGTGTAGTTAAAAAAAATCTCCCCTTCTCAATTTGTGAATGTGTAATGAAATATATGTGTAATATAATATATTATCTATTATATATATATATATATATATATATATATATATATATATACATATACACATACTACTCACAAAAAGTTGAGGATATTTGGCTGGTGGGTGAAATTTCAGGATGAACCTAAAATCCACTCGAACCTTTACAGGTGAACTTAATGTGACATTTTCTAAACTTTTGAATGCACACGTCCAACTGTTTAATGTTTCAGTACAAGGAACTTAATGGAAAAATTCACAACAGATGTTTGATCCTTGAATCATCCAATACATTTCCTGGTTCAATTAGAATTGGTATTTAAACATTCCTCCTCATTATGCTGTTCACATTTTGACATCATGAGACCAAGACAACACCTAACAATTGATCAACAGTACCACGCCATTGCGAGGCTTCAAGCAGGATGTTCTCAGACGAAATTGACCACTGAGCATAGAGTGCCACAGAGTGTCATCAGCAGGTTGCAACAGAGATACAGGGAGCCTGGAAGAATCACAGAAAGGCATAGAAGTGGACGTCCTTTGGCCACATCCCACACTGATGACTGCTTCATTGTGAACAATGCTCTGCAGAACCGAATGATGAATGCGACACAACTACAGGCACATTTAAGGAAGGTGAGTGGCACTCAAGTGTCATGTCAGATCATTTGAAACCATGTACATCAGCATCTGATCTGTGTGCTAGATGACCTGCAAGGGTATCTGACGACAGATGCCATTGTCTTGGGCGAGGGAGCAGCTACACTGGATGAGGGACCAGTGTGGCGCAGTGCTGTTCACTGATGAAAGTCGATTCACGCTAAGCAGAAATGATGGCCACCAATGATGTTGGAGACGTCAAGGAGAGCGCTATGCATCAGCCACTGTTGTCACCAGACGAGCCTTTGGTGGTGGTGGTGTTACAGTGTGGGCAGGTGTGTCTACGAAATAGAGAACTTCCCTACACTTTGTGAATGGTGCAGTGACAAGCCCATACCACTTGAATAATATCATCAATCCAGTCATTGTGCCTCTGCATGAACAACACAGGTCTAATTTCATTTTCACGGACGACAATGCGATGTCGCGTCATTAGGGAACTGCTGCTGGAGACTGGGGTACCTGAAATGGAATGGACTGCACTTTCTCCAGACCTGAATTCCATTAAAAACATATGGGATCAGCTGAGTCGCCGTGTAGTTGCTCATAACTCTGTACCCCAGAACCTCAATGACCTGAGGGCCGCCCTTCAAGAAGAATCAAATGCCATGCCTCAAAAGACAATAAGTCACCTTGTGAACAGTATGAGACATTGTTATCAAGCTGTAATTGATTCTCAAGGCCACATGACAAATTATTGAGGGGGTATACCTTTAACACCCCAGAGTGGTGTTACCACCCCTGCACCCTGCTACTATCTCTAATGGGCTAACCTGAATGTCATCTTTGGATTTTTGTCCAGGTCCTCTACATTGTGCAATGATAATGTCTATGCAACTGTTTTATTACATGTGGTGTGCCTGGTTCACCAGCAGATGGCAGTGCAAATGGCAGAGCTATAGTTAGAGAGAATGGAACTCACCATTCCATTCTCCCCCCTCTTGGCAGAAGTGGGCTAGTCCTGCTTCCTGCTTTCCTGCTTGAAGGGTGGGGCAGGAGTTTCTAGTTAGTTGGAGTCTAGTTCTAGACAGGAGGAGTGTGAGCAGGGGCACACTCAGGCATGCCTACGCCCGCCAGAGCACCCTAAGCTCTTCTGGCCATGAAGAAAGATGTCTGGAAGCCATAGGGGCCAGATGAGTAGTTCTTCGGCCACCATAAGAGAAATCAGCAAGAGGAAGATAAGTTTTACTGAGTGTCAGGACGGGAATAACAGTCGACGGCACCCCATCCAAGGATACCAGAGCAGATCAGAAGTACAGAAACCAGACTTAAGCAGAATTTAGTGAAGAAGAAAGAAAGAAAGAAAGAAAGAAAGAAAGAAAGAAAGAAAGAAAGAAAGAAAGAAAGAAAGAAAGAAAGAAAGAATTAAGCAAGCCTGTCAGTAGAGCAGAGGGAGAAAAAGCAAGCAGAGTTATTGAGAAAGTCTGACAGTTTATGCCAAAGCCTGCTGGGAACAGGATAAAACTTGAAGATTTGTTTTTGATGAATGTTTATCCAAGTAAAGCTGCTGTTTAACTACATACAAGTTCTGGCGTACATTGCAATTGGCATCACAAACAGGATACTACTTTTGCGCCTTGAAGGTCTCTATCTGTAAAACCCCCTACAAGAGACTTTATAGCATCTACTTACTGCTGGAGAGTGTGAATCTGCATCAGTTGCAGCACTGTGGCAAAACAGGGGTTAATCTCAGATTTGGGCATCGTGTTGAGAGGAGGACATCCACCCAGCAGAGGGGAGGGAACCAAACAGGCCGCCTCCACAGAGGAACCATTCTTATAGCAGAAGGAACTAAAGTGCTTAGTACAAGTTCAAAGGAGGACAGAGAAGCCAACTGTACCCCCTACAGGAAGTAGAAGTGGCGGCCATCTTGGAAAAGGGAAAATACAGTTACTTCTTCCCTGGATCGTGAAAAGCAATGTCCAGAGGTCAGAGTGAATACTGCTGGGGAAACTAACCTTGCTAGAGACTGTTAGGGGCCATAATCTCCCTGTCAGAGCATCATACTCCCCAAAATTGAGCAGTTTCAGCGACTCTTAAAGGAGCCACACACCAATTCTGCTGCCGTTACCCATAGCAGTGTGCACTTAAGTTGCATTTTAGCTGACACTGACCCCTCTAGTCTGGTACAGGGTACCAAGAGCTATGTCTGGCTGTGAAGTCTGGCCCTAGAGAGAGAACAGACTGATTCATCTAGAATTCTGGACTCTACCACTGGTTAAGATGGGTGGAAGTCTGAATGGCGTGTTACTTTCTCCGCCTAATGTGTACCCTGCTGAAGATTTAATGCAGTGTGGATACCTTGGAGGATGGGAGACTGCAGAATCATCTCCTGTATTAAATACACCACAGCGACTCCCCCAGCCACCGTATCAAGTCCTGGTGCCGGTCATTTGCACTTCTACCCCCCTGGAGACTCAATTCGGCAAGGGTGATAACCCTGCACTACTAGTGCCTCTGCAAAGTCTACAGGTGATCAGTGCCACCATAGTTACTCCTGTTGCCCCTGAGCCTCCAAATATAGTCGAAGCACCACCTGAGCTTGCCAAACGGGAGCACCGTCCTGATGTGCGCAAGAAAAAAGAGAAGTCCACTGATACTGCTCCATGCACACCAGAACCACCGAATCCAGAGCTCCTGGCTATGAAAAACCAAGGGTCCATCCTTTACTGTTGTCTGGAGAATCGGTCACCTACCAGGAAAAAAACGAGCCTTACAGAAGATCCTCCAGAAGAGGTTGATCCTGCAGTTCCAAGGTCTGCCACAGAAGGCCATCAAGAATTCACAGATTTTTCCAGAAGTTTCTGCTGGAGTTTCAGCTGCAGAGAGCACCAGAGCTAGTAAGGACAGCGATGAGGATGTAACACAGCTTAAAGGACTTTTGCATCCTCATGTATGGGACCCAGGAGTAAAACTTCCAGCCCCTCCTGTAAGTGACCTTGTGCTGTGAGGAAAACTACCCACTAGTAGGAATTACCTACTACCTTATGTGGATTACAAATTACATTTTTTCTTTGTGCACTATGTGTTCTAGTTTTGCAACGTTACAAGCCAGCACATGTACCTAAGCTCTTTGTGATTTATTCTGTCATTCTGTCATCTGTTTTTGCACAATTTATGCATTAACGTTTTATAGGTTCTGCAACGTTTAAGCATCTTAGTCCATTGTATAGACTCTTTTACGCGTGCAGTAATGTGACTCTTTTGCACTTTTAATGGACTTTGGACTTTATGCAGTTAGGCAGATAGTTAGTGTCCTTTCTCTATTGCTCATATGGACTGGCTCCGAGAATCCCGAATACTAATGGTCCCACTTTGCCTTGTGTTACTTCAGGAAGCCTAGGCGTTATATTGTATTATTTACATATGCCCTTAACATTTTTTCTCTCCAAAGATTTGGGAGGGGAAGGAGCCAGTATATCCTGTATCTTTGGGTTCATGTTCTGTTGCTACACAGGGAGGACCAAGTGGTAGAGTCACAAGCAGATCTAACATCATCAAGGGTAACCCTGTCAGATGGGGAAACGGCTTCCTTGACTGAATACTGTTTGTGTAGATTAAATAACCTTCCTCTAGTGTTAGGGTCGTGACCGACCCGTTTTAGGTTTTAAATGCATAAAAATTCTACATACATTTGTTTATTGCATCAAGACTTTGACTTTTTCAGGAACTTATTTTTAAACAAAATACAATAAAATAAAACTATTTTACTAAATTGTAAAATGCTCTTATTAAAATTATAACATTTGTGTTGTTGGGGTCAATTTCGACCCAGGTCTAATATAAGAGTAAAAAAAACAATAATAAGTCCCAAAACTGAACTCATAAACACAATATAAACCAACAGCCCACAGCCAGCTCTACCTCCAACAACTTGAGTTAGGGACATGTCCAGGCATGTATGGCCAAATCACCAATGACTAGAGATGAGCGAGTAGTGAAATATTCGAAATTTCGAAATTCGATTCGAATAGACCGCGAAATTCGACTATTCGACCAGATATCGAATCCCATTAAAGTCTATGGGGAAAAAATGCTCGCCACTTGGAAATCTCAATTCGACCACTTGGAGGTCACCAAGTCCACCCTGGAACCTCAGAAAAGGATGCCAACACTGCTGGAATGCAACTAGGACAGCAGGGGAAGCATGTCTGGGTGCATATAACGCGCCCAAGTCGCACTATTACGCCACTATCACAGCCTCTCAACAATACACTCCAAACACAATATAACCTCTCTGTAAAGTGAGACCATACAAGGAAACCTTCTTTCCTCTACATTGCCATGGACCCCAAGCCAAACTAGACAAAAAAGAAGATGAAATTCTGCACCCCTTAAAATCACGTTGCCTATGACAACCACAGATGGCATAGGCAAGGGGGAAAGCAAATAGACCCCACCCCTAATTGTCATTGTGTGTGTGTGTGAGATGTGGTCAGACATGTCTTCTTTAAAATGTAAAAACAACTCAAAAACACATGCAGAAGCCTTAAAATGCCCAAATTGTTGGCGCTTGAGATGTCAGTGACCCGACCTGGCCCAGTGTCATGTCTAGCAGGTAAAGCAGTGGGGATGTTGAGGGATGCATAGGACCGCAAAAGGCAGGAAGAGGCCGTGGGCTGGCCAGAGGCTCATGGAAAATTTTGTGGAGGCCCAAGAGGTGAGACGTCTTAAAAATTGTGTGGAGGCTAAAGAGGTGAGACCTCTTAAACATTTTGTAGAGCCCCAAGAGGTGAGACCTCTTAAAAATTATGTGGAGGCCCAAGAGGTGAGACCTCTTAAAAATTATGTGGAGGCCCAAGAGGTGAGACCGCTTAAACATTTTGTGGAGGCCCAAGAGGTGAGACCTCTTAAACATTTTGTACAGGCCCAAGAGGTGAGACCTCTTAAAAATTATGTGGAGGCCCAAGAGGTGAGACCTCTTAAAAATTATGTGGAGGCCCAAGAGGTGAGACCTCTTAAAAATTATGTGGAGGCCCAAGAGGTGACACCTCTTAAACATTTTGTGTAGGCCCAAGAGGTGAGACCTCTTAAAAATTATGTGGAGGCCCAAGAGGTGAGACGTATTAAAAATTATGTGGAGGCCCAAGAGGAGAGACGTGTTAAAAATTATGTGGAGGCCCAAGAGGTGAGACCTGTTAAAAATTATGTGGAGGCCCAAGAGGTGAGACCTGTTAAACCTTTTGTGGAGGCCCAAGAGGTGAGACCTGTTAAAAAGTTATGTGGAGGCCCAAGAGGTGAGCAATAAATATATACATTTTTCTTATTTACGGAGCAATTCTACGGCGGTTAAGGAGGAGGAGGAGGAGGTGGAGGAGGAAATGGCACTTCATACAGATGGCACTTCACTTTTGGCTGCTTTCCACTGTTAACCTCTTAAACCTTTTGTGGAGGCCCAAGAGGTGAGACCTGTTAAAAATTATGTGGAGGCCCAAGAGGTGAGCCATAAATATATACATTTTTCTTATTTACGGAGCAATTCTACGGCGGTTAAGGAGGAGGAGGAGGAGGTGGAGGAGGAAATGGCACTTCATACAGATGGCACTTCACTTTTGGCTGCTTTCCACTGTTAACCTCTTAAACCTTTTGTGGAGGCCCAAAAGTTGAGACCTGTTAAAAATAATGTGGAGGCCCAAGAGGTGAGACCTGTTAAACATTTTGTGGAGGCCCAAGAGGTGAGACCTGTTAAACATTTTGTGGAGGCCCAAGAGGTGAGACCTGTTAAACATTTTGTGGAGGCCCAAGAGGTGAGACCTGTTAAAAATTATGTGGAGGCCCAATAGGTGAGACCTCTTAAACATTTTGTGCAGGCCCAAGAGGTGAGACGTGTTAAAAATTATGTGGAGGCCCAAGAGGTGAGACCTGTTAAACATTTTGTGGAGGCCCAAGAGGTGAGACCTCTTAAACATTTTGTGGAGGCCCAAGAGGTGAGACCTGTTAAACATTTTGTGGAGGCCCAAGAGGTGAGACCTGTTAAAAATTATGTGGAGGCCCAAGAGGTGAGACCTCTTAAACATTTTGTGGAGGCCCAAGAGGTGAGACCTGTTAAAAATTATGTGGAGGCCCAAGAGGTGAGCCATAAATATATACATTTTTCTTATTTACGGAGCAATTCTACGGCGGTTAAGGAGGAGGAGGAGGAGGAGGTGGAGGAGGAAATGGCACTTCATACAGATGGCACTTCACTTTTGGCTGCTTTCCACTGTTAACCTCTTAAACCTTTTGTGGAGGCCCAAAAGGTGAGACCTGTTAAAAATTATGTGGAGGCCCAAGAGGTGAGACCTGTTAAACATTTTGTGGAGGCCCAAGAGGTGAGACCTGTTAAAGACCTGTAACATTTTGTGGAGGCCCAAGAGGTGAGACCTGTTAAACATTTTGTGGAGGCCCAAGAGGTGAGACCTGTTAAACATTTTGTGGAGGCCCAAGAGGTGAGACGTGTTAAAATTTGTGGAGGCCCAAGAGGTGAGACCTGTTAAACATTTTGTGGAGGCCCAAGAGGTGAGACCTCTTAAACATTTTGTGGAGGCCCAAGAGGTGAGACCTGTTAAACATTTTGTGGAGGCCCAAGAGGTGAGACCTGTTAAAAATTATGTGGAGGCCCAAGAGGTGAGACCTCTTAAACATTTTGTGGAGGCCCAAGAGGTGAGACCTGTTAAAAATTATGTGGAGGCCCAAGAGGTGAGCCATAAATATATACATTTTTCTTATTTACGGAGCAATTCTACGGCGGTTAAGGAGGAGGAGGAGGAGGAGGTGGAGGAGGAAATGGCACTTCATACAGATGGCACTTCACTTTTGGCTGCTTTCCACTGTTAACCTCTTAAACCTTTTGTGGAGCCCAAAAGGTGAGACCTGTTAAAAATTATGTGGAGGCCCAAAGGTGAGACCTGTTAAACATTTTTGTGGAGGCCCAAGAGGTGAGACCTGTTAAACATTTTGTGGAGGCCCAAGAGGTGAGACCTGTTAAACATTTTGTGGAGGCCCAAGAGGTGAGACCTGTTAAACATTTTGTGGAGGCCCAAGAGGTGAGACCCGTTAAAAATTATGTGGAGGCCCAATAGGTGAGACCTCTTAAACATTTTGTGCAGGCCCAAGAGGTGAGACGTGTTAAAAATTATGTGGAGGCCCAAGATGTGAGCCTGTTAAACATTTTGTGGAGGCCCAAGAGGTGAGACCTCTTAAACATTTTGTGGAGGCCCAAGCAGAGGTTGAGACCTGTTAAAAATTTGTGGCAGGCCCAAGAGGTGAGACCTGTTAAACATTTTGTGGAGGCCCAAGAGGTAGACCTGTTAAACATTTTGTGGAGGCCCAAGAGGTGAGACCTGTTAAAACATTTTGTGGAGGCCCAAGAGGTGAGACCTGTTAAACATTTTGTGGAGGCCCAAGAGGTGAGACGTATTAAAAATTATGTGGAGGCCCAAGAGGTGAGACCTGTTAAACATTTTGTGGAGGCCCAAGAGGTGAGACCTGTTAAACATTTTGTGGAGGCCCAAGAGGTGAGACCTGTTAAACATTTTGTGGAGGCCCAAGAGGTGAGACCTGTTAAAAATTATGTGGAGGCCCAAGAGGTGACACCTCTTAAACATTTTGTGGAGGCCCAAGAGGTGAGACCGGTTAAAAATTATGTGGAGGCCCAAGAGGTGAGACCTGTTAAAAATTATGAGGAGGCCCAAGAGGTGAGACCTCTTAAAAATTATGTGGAGGCCCAAGAGGTGAGACCTGTTAAAAATTATGAGGAGGCCCAAGAGGTGAGACCTATTAAACATTTTGTGGGGGCCCAAGAGGTTGAAACCTCTTAAACATTTTGTGCAGGCCCAAGAGGTGAGACCGGTTAAAAATTATGTGGAGGCCCAAGAGGTGAGACCGGTTAAAAATTATGAGGAGGCCCAAGAGGTGAGACCTCTTAAACATTTTGTGGAGGCCCAAGAGGTGAGCCATAAACATATAAATTTTTCTTATTTACGGAGCAATTCTACGGCGGTTAAGGAGGAGGAGGAGGAGGAGGTGGAGGAGGAAATGGCACTTCATACAGATGGCACTTCACTTTTGGCTGCTTTCCACGGTTGGAGAAGCAAAGTCCGGGTCAATCCACTTGCTGTTCATTTTGATTAGCGTCAGCCTGTCGGCACTGTCGGTTGACAGGCGGCTGCGCTTATCGGTTATAATGCCCCCGGCTGCGCTGAACACCCTTTCTGATAGCACGCTGGCGGCAGGGCAGGCAAGCACCTCCAAGGCGTACAGGGACAGTTCCAGCCACGTGTCCAACTTGGAGACCCAGTAAGTGTAGGACGCCGAGGGATCGGGGAGGACAGGGGTACGGTCTGCCAGGTACTCCCGCAACATCCGCCGATACTTGTCCCTCCTGCTGATAGCGGGCCCCGCAGTGATGGAAGTTGCACGAGGGGGTGCCATGAACGTGTCCCACACCTTGGAGAGTGTTCCCCTGGTGGCTGTGGGCCTGATGGATGTTGTGGGACTCTGGGAGACCCTCTCCTCTCTGCCGCCAGCGATGGTGGGTGGGAAAATCTCCATCATGTTCTGCACGAGTTCCCTCTGGTATTCCAGCAATCGATTCGTCCTCTCCTCTACCGGAATAAAAGAGGAGACGTTATCTTTATACCGGGGGTCCAGGAGTGCGAAGACCCAGTACAGTTTGTTCTCCACTATCCGGACAACACGTGTGTCCCGGGAAAAGCAGCCCAGCATGAAGTCAGCCATGTGTGCCAGACTCTGAATAGGCATGACCTCACTGCCCCCACCAGAAGGATCACTTGCCATTTCCTCCTCTTCCTCTTCCGCCTCCTCTCCGCCCCATCCGCGCTGAACCAATGGGACGCACACAGCCTGACTGCTACCCTCGCCGCCAGCATCCTCCTCCTCTTCCACAGCCACCTCCACGTCGTCCTCCTCCTCATCCTCCTCCTCCTGCAACTGCCACCGTGAAGCAGACAAAAGTGTGGTCTGACTGTGTAGCTCCGTTGCGTCTCCTCCTACCCCCGTCTCCTCTGCGTGCAATGCGTTCTCCCTTATTGCGATGAGCGATTCTTTAAGGACGCCTAGGAGCGGGATGGTTACGCTCACTATAGCGTCCTCGCTGCTGACCTTCTTGGTGGACTCCTCAAAGATACGCAGTACATCGCATATGTCTGCCATCCATGGCCACTCGTGGTTGGCAAACTGAGGGAGCTGAGTTGGAGGCACGCGTGGATTCATAATCTGGTACTCCATCAATGCTCTCTGCTGCTCACACACCCTGGCCAACATGGAATAGGTGGAATTCCAGCGAGTGGGCAGGTCGCACAACAGCCGATGTTCAGGCAAATGGAGGCGTTGCTGGAGTTTTTTTAAGCTAGCAGCAGCTACAGTTGACTTCCGAAAGTGAGCGCACAAGCGCCGCACTTTCACCAGTAGCTCTGCCAGGTTGGGGTAAGTCTTCAGAAATTTTTGGACTACCAGATTAAAAACGTGGGCCAGGCATGGTACGTGATTGAGTTCGGCAAGCTCCAGAGCCGCCACCAGGTTACGGCCGTTATCGCACACGACCATGCCTGGTCCTAGCTGCAGCGGCGACAGCCACATCTCCGTCTGCTGCAATATGGCGTCCCTCACCTCTGGGGCGCTGTGCTTCCTGTCGCCCAAGCTGATGAGCTTTAGCACCGCCTGCTGACGTCTCCCCGCGCCAGTGCTGCAACGCTTCCAGCTAGCGGCTGAGGGAGATGTTAAGGCACAGGAGGAGGAGGAGGAGGAGGAGGAGGGGGTTTATCAGAACCCATGCTGGCAATCTTGGGCGGGGGTGGTAGGTAGGCCGTCTCTGTTTGCGACCCCGTCCCCGCTTCCACTACATTCACCCAGTGTGCCGTCAAAGAGATGTAGCGTCCCTGGCCGCAAGCGCTTGTCCACGAGTCGGTGGTCAAGTGGACCTTTGCGCTGACTGCGTACCTCAGGGCCCGCCTGATGTTACGCGACACGTGCTGGTGCAGGGCGGGGACGGCACTCCGGGAAAAGTAGTGGCGGCTGGGGACGGAATAGCGAGGTGCGGCAGCCGCCATCAGGTCGCGGAAGGCCTGCGTCTCCACAAGCCTAAACGGCAACATCTCCAGGGCCAGCAGTTTGGAGATGTGGCAGTTTAAGGCTTGGGCTTGGGGGTGACTCGAGGCGTACTTCCGCCTGCGGTCGAACGCCTGCGAGATGGACAGTTGTTGGGACGAGGAGTGTGAGGGTGCAGGCGAAGAGGCGGGGGAAGGGGAGGCTGAAGGAGAAGGCCCCAAAGTAGCCGAGGCAGAGGCAGATGTGGAGGTGTCCTGGCTGGAGGTCTGGACCGCAGTGGCAGCAGGACCGGGCGCAGTTTGTATTGCGTTTGCTCTCTCCCACTCAGCCCAGTGCTTGACTTCCAAGTGACGCCGCATGCCTGAGGTGGTCAGATTGCTCTTCTCAGAGCCCCTACTCAGTTTTGAGTGGCAGAGTGTGCAAACCGCGCTCAGTTTGTCATCCGCACAAACATTAAAAAATCTCCACACCACAGAAGTACGAGGCCTCGATGGGGGAGCTTCGCGCGACTGCCCGCTGCCGGGAACAGCTTCGGCCGTGCTGGCTGTGGCCTCACTACTTTGTCTGGACTGTCCTCTGCCTCTGGACATCCCTCTGCCTGTGGACATCCCTCTGCCTGTGGACATCCCTCTGCCTCTGGACATCCCTCTGCCTCTTGCTGCCTTTTTCGGTGCTGCGCAGACCACCACCTCTCCACTGCTTTCCCCGCTGGACATCACCCCTGGCCAAGTGGGGTCGGTCATTTCGTCATCCACCACCTCCTCTTCCTCACTCTGCTCCTCCTCCTGCCCACTGGACATTCCAACAGCCTCCCTTGATGGCAACTGCGTCTCATCATCATCATCGCTCATGATAACAGATGCTGGTTCAGGGTCCACATCAGCAGGAGATGGCGAAAACTCAAGGGTTTGGGCATCACTACAAACAAATTCCTCTCCTAGCTCCTGGGATTCTTCCGGCACATCTGAAAAAGGACCCGAAAAGAGCTCCTGGGAGGGGTCAAGGGTGGGATGACTCTGTTGGCCAGGTGTGGAGGAAGGAGGGTCAGAGTGAGACTGTGTGGATGACTGGCTGGTGGACAACTGTGTGGAAGCGCTATCGGCTATCCATTGCACCACCTGTTCAACCTGCTCAGGCCTCAACAGCGGTGTAACCCGCCCCCTGCTTAACTGTCCCATAAAGGCAGGGATTCTGGATGAGCGGGATCCTGGCTGACCCTCACCAGCACGCATTGTATCCCCACTGGCTTCAACAAGGCCCCCAACAGCATTTCCGCGCCCCCGTCCTCGTCCACGTCCTATTCCGCTAGCCCCCCGCCGCATTTTTTTTTTTTTTACAATATTTTGCCTTCACAGCCGTGAAATTAGTTTGCAAGAGAACGCACAGTACAGTTGCCAATTGAAAGGCCTATATATTGTATATATTGTATATTTCAAGGTACACAGCCGTGTTCTAAGTGATCAGACGGTGTGTATGAACACCAGTTATGAGAAATTACTTTGCAAGAGAACGCACAGTACAGTTGCCAGTTATAAGGCCTATATATTGTATTATTCAAGGTACACAGCCGTGTACTAAGTGATCAGACGGTGTGTATGAACACCAGTTATGAGAAATTACTTTGCAAGAGAACGCACAGTACAGTTGCCAGTTAAGGCCTATATATTGTATTTTTCAAGGTACACAGCCGTGTACTAAGTGATCAGACGGTGTGTATGAACAACAGTTATGAGAAATTACTTTGCAAGAGAACGCACAGTACAGTTGCCAGTTATAAGGCCTATATATTGTATTATTCAAGGTACACAGCCGTGTACTAAGTGATCAGACGGTGTGTATGAACACCACTTATGAGAAATTACTTTGCAAGAGAACGCACAGTACAGTTGCCAGTTAAGGCCTATATATTGTATTTTTCAAGGTACACAGCCGTGTACTAAGTGATCAGACGGTGTGTATGAACAACAGTTATGAGAAATTACTTTGCAAGAGAACGCACAGTACAGTTGCCAGTTATAAGGCCTATATATTGTATCATTCAAGGTACACAGCCGTGTACTAAGTGATCAGACGGTGTGTATGAACACCAGTTATGAGAAATTACTTTGCAAGAGAACGCACAGTACAGTTGCCAGTTAAGGCCTATATATTGTATTTTTCAAGGTACACAGCCGTGTACTAAGTGATCAGACGGTGTGTATGAACAACAGTTATGAGAAATTACTTTGCAAGAGAACACACAGTACAGTTGCCAGTTATAAGGCCTATATATTGTATTTTTCAAGGTACACAGCCGTGTACTAAGTGATCAGACGGTGTGTATGAACAACAGTTATGAGAAATTACTTTGCAAGAGAACGCACAGTACAGTTGCCAGTTAAGGCCTATATATTGTATTTTTCAAGGTACACAGCCGTGTACTAAGTGATCAGACGGTGTGTATGAACAACAGTTATGAGAAATTACTTTGCAAGAGAACACACAGTACAGTTGCCAGTTATAAGGCCTATATATTGTATTTTTCAAGGTACACAGCCGTGTACTAAGTGATCAGACGGTGTGTATGAACAACAGTTATGAGAAATTACTTTGCAAGAGAACGCACAGTACAGTTGCCAGTTATAAGGCCTATATATTGTATTTTTCAAGGTACACAGCCGTGTACTAAGTGATCAGACGGTGTGTATGAACAACAGTTATGAGAAATTACTTTGCAAGAGAACGCACAGTACAGTTGCCAGTTATAAGGCCTATATATTGTATTTTTCAAGGTACACAGCCGTGTACTAAGTGATCAGACGGTGTGTATGAACACCAGTTATGAGAAATTACTTTGCAAGAGAACGCACAGTACAGTTGCCAGTTAAGGCCTATATATTGTATTTTTCAAGGTACACAGCCGTGTACTAAGTGATCAGACGGTGTGTATGAACAACAGTTATGAGAAATTACTTTGCAAGAGAACGCACAGTACAGTTGCCAGTTATAAGGCCTATATATTGTATTATTCAAGGTACACAGCCGTGTACTAAGTGATCAGACGGTGTGTATGAACACCAGTTATGAGAAATTACTTTGCAAGAGAACGCACAGTACAGTTGCCAGTTAAGGCCTATATATTGTATTTTTCAAGGTACACAGCCGTGTACTAAGTGATCAGACGGTGTGTATGAACAACAGTTATGAGAAATTACTTTGCAAGAGAACACACAGTACAGTTGCCAGTTATAAGGCCTATATATTGTATTTTTCAAGGTACACAGCCGTGTACTAAGTGATCAGACGGTGTGTATGAACAACAGTTATGAGAAATTACTTTGCAAGAGAACGCACAGTACAGTTGCCAGTTAAGGCCTATATATTGTATTTTTCAAGGTACACAGCCGTGTACTAAGTGATCAGACGGTGTGTATGAACAACAGTTATGAGAAATTACTTTGCAAGAGAACACACAGTACAGTTGCCAGTTATAAGGCCTATATATTGTATTTTTCAAGGTACACAGCCGTGTACTAAGTGATCAGACGGTGTGTATGAACAACAGTTATGAGAAATTACTTTGCAAGAGAACGCACAGTACAGTTGCCAGTTATAAGGCCTATATATTGTATTTTTCAAGGTACACAGCCGTGTACTAAGTGATCAGACGGTGTGTATGAACAACAGTTATGAGAAATTACTTTGCAATTATTCGCCATGACCTGCAGAAAGTTAATTAGAGAATGGTGTCAGCGAGGTGGAAGATAAGCTGCCTCCCCTGGCCAGAACATCCCCCACCCATGAGCAGCAGATCTCAGCATTGATAGCCAAGACCGACAACCTAGAGAACCATCTTAGACGTAACAATGTGCGTCTCCTGGAGATCCCTGAAAAGGGATAGGATCCTATGTCCTACTTTGAAATTGGCTGAAAGTTGTCTTTGGAGCAGAGGTGCTCTCCTCATTGTATGGAGTGGGCACACTGGGTCCCCACCAGACCGTTACCACCTGGAGCGCCTCCACGCCCTGTCCTCATTAAGCTGCTTCACTACAGTGACTAGGATGCTATTCTACAGGCAGCCACAAACCGACCTGATGTTACTATTAATGGGCAAAAAATTGCGACTTCGTTCTTTGAAAGTACCCTATTCTATGATATAACTGGCATGTCTGCGAGTAGCTGCTTTGGGATCTGTCCATTTCTCCACTGCACCGACAGATGCGGCTACATGGATTGACCAATATGAATGTCAGCTGCGACAGGCGGAGAGATGATAGTCGCCCGTCTATTTCAAGTCTGCACCCTAATTTTCACTGAGTGACCTGTTGGGACCTTATCCCTCTACTGTTCTACTATTGTACTGCCCACGGAGCATGTGTATCCTTCTGGCGCGGGAGATAATCTCGCTCAGTAGAAGAAGATAGTTTTGTTTGCTGTCTCTTATGTCCGGTTTCAAGGAGGACTTGTGCCTTGGCCTGTTGCTATGCTGGCACGATTTTCTGGCTCTGTTTTTTGTTTCTGCTGTTTTTTTTTTTTCAGGGGACTTTTTATAATTTGTCCTTTTTGATGCTCTGTATCTGTGATCTCAAGTTTCTTCTTTCGTATTCTGTCACCATCTTGTTGTATCTACCTATAATGCATATGCCATGTTATTCTCTCAGCTGGCTAATATTTTTGATGCTTAAGTATGGCTAGTGTATTGTGAGCTGGAACGTGCGTGGCCTGGGTGATCCATCGAAGCGTTTTGCGGTGCTGAATTATCTACATCCGCATTTCCCTGCTATCATATGCTTGCAGGAAACCCACTTTACAGAGAAGGGGGCGCGGGCGTTACACAGGTCATGGATGAGTCATGCTTTTCATTCTTCTTTATTTAGGTATTCCCAAAAGGTTAGTGTTTTGGTCCATAAGTCTATTCCCTATCAGGTACAGTCGTCCAGCGTTGACCCTGAGAGTCGCTTTATTTGCTGACATTGTACAATCTTTACACAGGAGTACCTGTTAATATCGCTATATATACCCCCACCATATAGCAGCGTGACGTGAAGGGGTGTCCTGACATTTATTAATAATAACCCTGATGTACCCGTTATTATAGTGGGAGATTTTAACAATGTCATCAATCCCTACTGGGATAGATATGGGGGGACGCAGACAGACGCAGGTGGTCCTGTGTCTGCTTTTGGCAGACTGTTGGAAGAGATATTGATGGTGGATCTGTGGCATGCCCGGCACCCCACTGAACGTCAGTTTTCTTGCCATACCAGGTCGAACGAGGCATTATCACGCATTGAATTGGCACTGGGGTCCGAGTTTGTGAGTAGGCAGGTGGTGGAAGTGAAATACCTTTCTAGAGATTTGTCTGATCATTCCCCTTTGTTCTTGCGACTGTCAACCTCCCCTGTGATACCCCCTTTATCGGCGGTTATGGGCATTCAATTCCCTTTGGTTACAGGTAATCGACTGTCCATACATCATTCATACATTGCAAGAGTATTTTAGTTTGAATACATGCTCTGCAGCAAGTGAGGTGGTGTGGGACGTAGACATTGGAAGTCTTGCCTGTGGGGAACGCTTATTCTGGGAATTAGCAGAGTTAAACTTAAAAGTTGACAGTTTGGGGAATTTCTGAGGGACCTGGTAGAGGTGACGGAGGCAAATTTTGTGGAGAAGGGCGATCATCTGTCTGGAAGGAGGCACAGGATGCATAAAATTCGCATATTGTGGAACTAGCTCGCACTAAACATTCCTTCCAGCGACAGAAGTATTCTGATGAGGGGGAGAAGGTGGACCTGCTGGCTCTTGTGTTTAGGGCCTAATCTACAGGGTGGGCCATTTATATGGATACACCTAAATAAAATGGGAATGGTTGGTGATATTAACTTCCTGTTTGTGGCACATTAGTATATGGGAGGGGGGAAACTTTTCAAGACGGGTGGTGACCATGGCGGCCATTTTGAAGTCGGCCATTTTGGATCTAACTTTAGTTTTTTCAATGGGAAGAGGGTCATGTGACATATCAAACTTATTGATAATTTCACAAGAAAAACAATGGTGTGCTTGGTTTTAATGTAACTTTATTCTTTCATGAGATCGGATCTGACACCCATAATGTGGTGGTGCACCATCTTGCTGGAAAAACTCAGGGAACGTGCCAGCTTCAGTGCATAAAGAGGGAAACACATCATCATGTAGCAGTTGAATGGCCCCCAAGGTCTCCCGATCTGACCCCCTTAGACTTTTATCTTTGGGGTCATCTGAAGGCAATTGTCTATGCTGTAAAGATACGAGATGTGCAGCACCTGAAACTACGGATACTGGAAACCTGTGCTAGCATTGCTTCTGCTGTGTTGCTATCAGTGTGTGAAGAGTGGAAGAAGAGGGTTGCATTGACAATCCAACACAATAGGCAGCACTTTGAACACATTTTATAAGTGGTCAGAAACTTGTAAATAACTCATGAAAGAATAAAGTTATGTTAAAACCAAGCACACCATTGTTTTTTCTTGTAAAATTCTCAATACATTTGATGTGTCACATGACCCTCTTCCCATTGAAAAAACTAAAGTTGGATCCAAAATGTCCGACTTCAAAATGGCCACCATGGTCACCACCCATCTTGAAAAGTTTTCCCTCTCCCATATATTAATGTGCCACAAACAGGAAGTTAATATCAATTCACCAACCATTCCCATTTTATTAAGGTGTATCCATATAAATGGCCCACCCTGTACTTCGGCGTATGTCTCTGCCTTGCAGGGGGTGGATGGGATGGAAGTTTTAGACACCCAAGCGATAGTGTCTGTCTTTTGTGCCTATTATGCTGATCTGTATCGGTCACGCCTTGTCTGCAATAGGGAAGATGTAGCATCTTATCTACGGGAGGTATCCTTACCCGAGTTGTCAGATACTGATAGAGAATATCTTAACTGTCCGCTACAGCTACTAGATATCGAGGAAGCAGTATCTTCAATGGCAAATAATAAATCGCCGGGAACTGATGGGTTGCCGGTGGAAATATATAAGAAATTTGGAGATATCTTATTACCCCAGTTACTAAAGGTTTACCCAGAAGCCTCCGCAACAGGGTCGCTTCCCGCATCTAAGCAGGAAGCTATTATAATTGTTCTTTCTAAACCGGGAAAGGACCCCCTTCTCATAGTAACATAGTTTATAAGGCCGAAAAAAGACATCTGTCCATCCAGTTCGGCCTGTTTTCCTATAAGTTGATCCAGAGGAAGGCAAAAAACCCCTGTGAGGTAGAAGCCAATTTTCCCCACTTTAGGGGAAAAAAATTCCTTTCCGACTCCAATCAGGCAATCAGAATTACTCCCTGGATCAACGACCCCTCTCTAGTAACTATAACCTGTAATATTATTACCCTCCAAAAATACATCCAGGCCTCTCTTGAACTCTTTTAGTGAACTTACCATCACCACCTCCTCAGGCAGACAGTTCCATAGTCTCACTGCTCTTACCATAAAGAATCCTCTTCTATGTTTGTGTACAAACCTTCTTTCCTCCAGACGCAGAGGATGTCCCCTTGTCACAGTCACAGTCCTGGTGATAAATAGATCATGGGAGAGATCTCTGTACTGACCTCTGATATATTTATACATAGTTATTAGATCTCCCCTCAGTCGTCTTTTTTCTAAAGTGAATAACCCTAATTTTGATAATCTTTCTGGGTACTGTAGTCCACCCATTCCAGTTATTACTTTAGTTTCCCTCCTCTGAACCCTCTCCAGCTCTGCTATGTCTGCCTTGTTCACAGGAGCCCAGAACTGTACACAGTACTCCATGTGTGGTCTGACTAGTGATTTGTAAAGTGGCAGGACTATGTTCTCATCACGGGCATCTATGCCTCTTTTGATGCAACCCATTATCTTATTGGACTTGGCAGCAGCTGTCTAAAACTGGTTTCTGCAGCTTAGTTTGCTGTTCACTAAAATTCCTAGGTCCTTTTCCATGCCAGAGTTACCCAGTATTTTACCATTTAGTATGTACTGGTGACTTGCATTATTCCTTCCCATATGCATAACCTTACATTTGTCAGTGTTAAACCTCATCTGCCACTTCTCTGCCCAAGCTTCCAGTCTATCCAGATCCATCTGTAGCAGTGTACTGTCCTCTTCTGTGTTAATTACTTTACACAGTTTAGTGTCATCTGCAAAAATTGATATTTTACTGTGCAAGCCTTCTACAAGATCATTAATAAATATATTGAAGAGAATAGGGCCCAATACTGACCCCTGTGGTACCCCACTAGTGACAGTGACCCAATCTGAGTATGTACCATTAATAACCACCCTCTGTTTTCTATCACTGAGCCAGTTACTTACCCACATACAGACATTTTCTCCCAGGCCAAGCATTCTCATTTTATATAGTAACCTTATATGTGGTACAGTGTCAAATGCTTTGGAGAAGTCCAGATATACAACATCCATTGATTCGCTGCGGTCCAGTCTAGAACTTACCTCCTCATAGAAACTGATTAAAATTGGTTTGACATGACCGATCCCTCATGAAGCCATGCTGTTTACCCACGACAGATGTTAAACTTACCAGCCTATAGTTCCCGGGCTCTGTTTTAGGACCCTTTTTGAATATTGGCACCACATTTGCTATGCGCCAATCCTGTGGAACACTCCCTGTCAGTATAGAGTCCTTAAATATCAGAAATAAGGGTCTGGCGATGACATTACTTAATTCTCTTAGGATACGGGGGTGTATGCTATCCGGTCCTGGCGATTTGTCTATTTTAATCTTTTTAAGACGCCGCTGTACTTCTTCCTGGGTCAGGACACTTTTAATGGGGAATTTACTTTTATATTCTGCATTTCATCTGACAGTTTATTTTCCTCAGTGAATACAGTGGAGAAAAAGATATTTAGTAGCTTTGCTTTCTCCTCATCACTCTCTGCAACTCCCCCCTCATTACTCTGTAAGGGGCTGACACCTTCAGGTTTATACTTTTTACCATTTATATAATTAAAAGAACATTTTAGGGTTAGTGTTACTTTATTTGGCGATTAATCTCTCGGTCTCTAGTTTGGCTGTTCTTATTTGTCTTTTACATATTCTATATTCTTATAGTTTTTCAATGCTTCCTCGCTCCCCTCCTGTTTTAGTGATTTAAATGCTTTCTGTTTGTCATTTATTGCTTTCTTTACAGTTCTGTTTATCCACATTGTTTTTTTTTCTTGTTCCTTAACCGTTTATTCCCATAAGGTATGTACTTCTCACAATTAAATATTAGGATGCTTTTAAAAATATCCCATTTTGTGGCTGTATTTTTATTTTTGAGGACTTTGTCCCAGTTAGTTAGGCCTATGGCCTCTCTTAGTTAGCTAAATTTTGCTTTTTTGAAGTTTGGTATTTTTGTTCCTTCCTGAAGGAACGCTCTTTTGAATGACAGTTGGAAGGTTATTATATTATGGTCACTATTTCCCAGGTGTCCCCCAACCTGCACATCTGTTGTTCTGTCAGGTCTATTGGTTAATACTAAGTCCAGTATGGCCGTCCCTCTAGTCGGGTCCTGAACCAGTTGGGAAAGGTAATTGTCTTTGGTTATTTCCAAGAACCTGTTTCCTTTATGAGATATACAGGTTTCAGTTTTCCAGTCTATATCTGGGTAGTTGAAATCCCCCATAATAACAACCTCATTATGATTTGCCACCTCGTCTATTTCGTTTAGAAGTAGATTTTCTATGGGCTCTGGTATACTAGGGGGTTTATAATAAACCCCTATTAGTATTTTATTATTGTTTTTGGCTCCATTTATTTCTACCCACAGAGACTCCCGGACTCATATCGGCCCATATCCCTGTTGCCCACAGACATTAAGATATTGGCTAAAGTGCTGGCTGTGCGCCATTCAAAGGTTATCTCCTCCCTTATACATGAGGATCAGTCCGGATTTCTGCTGGTCAGGTCCACAGTGGTTTATATCAGACGCTTATACCTTAATATGCAAATCCCTGTAGACAACCCAGGTGATAGGGTAATTTGCTTCCTAGATGCGGCCAAGACGTTTGACAGTGTTGAGTGGCAGTATCTCTGGGGGGTACTGGAGAGGTTTGGTCTGGGGGATCGATTCATCGCATGGGTTCGATTGTTGTATGGTAGGCCTACAGCGAGAGTGGGGGTAAATAGATGTTTATCTGACGGATCCCAGTTGTATAGGGGAACCAGACAGGGCTGTCCTCTATCCCTGTTGCTGTTTACTCTGGCCATTGAGCCATTGGCGGCTATTATTGGCGGGGATCACTGGGTTTAGGCATGGGGGTCCCAAGAGAAAATTGCTTTATGTGCGGACGATGCTTTGCTGTTTTTGGCAGAGGCGAGGGACTCCTTACCAGTGGTTATGGATGTGATCAGTGCATTTGGGCACTTCCCCGGCTTGGTTATAAATTGGAGGAAATCGTCCCTTCTCCCTCTGGATATTGTAGATGACTCTGAGATTTATGCTCAGGTGGGTCTACAGGTGGTGAGTGAGTTTAAGTATTTGGGGGTAGTGGTGTCTAGGAAATTCACAGAGTATGAGAAACTGAATTTGTCTCCCCTTTTAGGAAGATTTAAGCAGAAATTGCATGTCTGGTCTAAGCTGCCGTTGTTGGTCATGGGACGGATTAATCTTATTAAGATGATCTGGATGCCGCAGCTACTTTACCTGCTGCTTAATTCTCCCATATGGTTGCCCCTCAGATTCTTCCACTCAATTAATATGCTGTTTAGGGAACTCATATGGCGGCAGAGTTTGGCTCGGTTGAGACTAGAAACACTGCAGAGCAATAAGAAAGAGGGGGGACTGGCCCTTCCAAATCCATGGGTGTACTTCTTATCCACTTAACTTCAGCATCTACGGGGTTGGGGATGGGAAGGGAGACCCTAAAATTAGGTTATTGTGTAGGTTCTTGGCAATATTTAATATATATGAAGCATTACAGGAAGTCAAGTTGAAAATGTGGGGTCTGGTGTGCCTACGATACTCCTCCTGCATAAGACATGGTGGAAGGTGAGGGACATGCAAGGTATAAAGGGCATCGCACAATATACTTTGATATGGGACACCCAGTGGCTACCGCATCTGGGCTCTCTGCAGAATATGGGAAGATGGCATCGTAGGGGCATCATTAGAGTTCATCAGCTTCTTGATAATAATGTTCTTAAAACCTATGAACAGCTTCAGATAGAGTCCGGTTTGCCGTCTTCTGAATTTTATAGGTATCTGCAGCTGCTCCATGCCTTCCGAGCTGACCATGACAATGGTATGACAAGCACTGTACATCAAAATAAAATCATTGCCCTTATAGATCGGAGGAATTCCTCTTCAGGAGTTATTTCTCTACTTTATCAAGCTATAGTTGACTTAGTTTTGTGGGACTATCCGGTGAGAAGTAGGAAAAGGTGGGAAGCAAAGGTAGGGTCCTTAGAGGAAAACCAATGGCAAGAGCTATTAGAAAGAATTCCACAGCTCACACTTAGTGAATGTCATAGGTTGTCACATTTATACCTGGTCCATCGGGTCTACAAAACCCCTCAGTTCCTCTTTGAGATAGGTCTCTGCTTGGATTTCAAGTGTCATAGGTGTGAAGGGGAGGATGCGGGTAAGTTACACATGCTGTGGTCATGCTTGGCTCTGGAGGGCTTTGGGCATGCTGTTACACATCTCATTAATTCCTTATATGCTGTTACACTGGATGTGTATTGGGATATGTGGAAGACCTGCCAACTACTGAGTCCAGGAAGGTAGCAGTGGCTAGAATGTTATATATGGCTCGTAAATTGATTGCCCAACATTGGCTGGATGAGTGCAGCCCCAGTAGAACTGAATATATAGCCAAGATTAATTGGCTCATCAACCTGGACGGGTGGTTTATAGGAAGAGGGGGGCCCTGGCTAAATTCGAGATACTATGGACTCCCTGGATCGATGCCCCTGGGCTGGCATCCAGGGAACTCCAGAGATAACGGTTGGTAATTGTGTAAGGGGTATTACTGTGGCCGTTTGACATCTGTACCTGGCTTCGTGGTTGGCGATCCTTTGAATAGAATGGGGAATCTCTATTTTCTATTTTAGGGGGGGAAAGATGTACCCAGCAATAAGAGTTTATTCTGTTGAGTCAAATGTTTAAATTATTTTAATTATGTATTAGTGTGAGTTATGGTTAGGAGGAGAATGTATATGTCATGCTGATGTGATGGCGATGTTACCAGGTCGGATGGAGAGCATCTTCAGGACAATGTGTGGGGGGAGGGCAGGGGTTTCTTATTGTGAAATTGTAAAATGTTAATAAAAAAGACCTAATTTAAAAAAAAAAAAAAAAAGATTAAATTAAATGATGTGAACTGACATTCTGATGTTTGGCCACAAGATGCCGCTGTTTCCTAAACATAGCTACAGACTGTATATATTTCCATATTTATGAGAGGTGGTGTTACGCAGAGCCTGGAGAGGAAGAGAAAGGGGGCAGCCATCTTAGACGGAGCTGAGCCTGAGGAACTGTGTCAGCAGAGGATCCGACGGCATCCAGGTGCGGGAGCCTACCTCAGTGACCAGAGCTGCAGCTAAGTGAAGCTGATTGTGTCCAAGACCCTGATCCTGTCCAGTGGAATGAGGATTGCTTCCAGGAACGCTGATGAGAGCTGAGGAGCAAAGTTACATACACTGCAGGACCGCATGCTTATTGGAGAGGCATTTGTTCTGTTCAGAGTCACCAGTGGATGCAGAGCAGACCTGTGTCGGTAAGATCGTGGACACACCTCATTACAGTGTTGGCGCTTAGAGACTGAGACCAGGCCTGTAGTTAGTTAGGGTTTCTGTTTGTGTCAGACCACAAGTGTTGCTATTGTTCACTGCAAGGACTCCATAATTTAAAGTGACATTTCACACTGGAGAGCTGATAAACTTCCCACAAGCTCAAGCCAGGCTAATGTTTTGCTCAGAAGGAATACTCAGGCATGTGCTACAAGACCAGTCATGGGAGGGGGAATACTGTAGAGCTTTGTTTCTTTGATTGTAAGTTGTTGTGCTGCACCGCAGCATAGCCCCTACCACACACCCATACAGTTATTCTTGTTTTTTAGGGTGATAACAGGTAAGGTGTGGCAGTTTAGTTGTGCCTGCCAGTAAGTAAATTACCATGCTTTCCTCCTGCATCCATTGGAGGTCGTCGTGTTGTGCAGCACAAGGGTCTCAGCCTTTGGGCTGGGTGTATGTAAATGTATTGTATGTTCTCAGCATTTGTGGTTGTGTTCATTACCACATTAAAGTAAAATTCTGTTTTGGCAAAAGCTGGTGGTGGAGTTGTTTTCCTTCGCTGTATCCTGGGGAGCCGACCCCAGTACATAGCTTGCATCTTGGCATAGTCGGCAGGATACAGCGACTGTTATGGACCGGAACGCGGTGGAAGACATTCCCCCGTAACCAATGGCACCGGTCTAGGACCCAGCTCAGGGTGTGCCAGTGCAAGCCAACTTGCCCCAACACCGCTGATACATCTTGCCCCCACCATGCCCACCCCAGTAGGGTACATCCCTATGGGGGCGCTGTTGCGTCATCTGTCAAAATTTGACGTTAAAAACATTACTCGGCAGGACTCAACTGAAAGGGTGCGAAGTGTGGTTAGAATGTGTAACCTGACCCCCGAAATGCGGGCAGAGGTTGCGTTAGGGGCTCTAGTGGATGACGGACATTGATGGTAAGGCCCAAATCTGAGAGAGACACCCTAGGAGGTCGTTCTGCTACTGAAGACTAAGAGCAGGATCACCTTGGCCTCTGGAAATGACTCCAGCGTTCCGTGCCACTCCACCCCGAATAACTCAGTTGCAGGGGCTCATCAAAAGAGGGCCCCTCTATTGGGCTTGTCGACAGTACGGCCATATGGCCAGAGAGTACCCAGAACAGATGAAGTCTGAGCAGAGCGTCCTGCGGCGGTACACCAGAAGCTAAGCCCTATGCATGATGAACACGACCTGTATGCCAGCAGCCCCATTATGGAAGCCGAGTTGGAAGGCCAGAAGGTGCGCTGCCTAATTGATACAAGGTCGGAGTGCAGCCTTATGCCTCTGGAGTTCTTCGAAACAGCTACCAGCTGCAAATACCAGAGATGGACATCCGAGGGATAGTCTGGATGTGGGTCCGGCTGTTTGGGCAAGACGTCGGCAAGAAGGGGGTCGTGCTGGTGGACCATTCGTCCCAGAGAGGGATGGGCGTGACACTAGGTATTAATTTGCTGAGAGACCTAGACCATCAACTCTATGCAAAAGAAGGGACGACGTATTGGCAACGGACCACCACCCACCGGCCAACCCAGAAGGTTCTACAGCAGATGATGAGGAGCTGTAGTCTGCAAAAGAGCAACATGTCTGGTCGGCCCATTGGACACATGAAGGTGCTGTGGAGGACCCCGGTGAAGATCCCACCTCGACAAAAACAAATATTGATGCTACCGGTGGGGGCTGGACAACAACTGAATGGACTGGAGATCCTGATAGAGCCCACTTACCAAGAGGAAATGCAGACTCGTCCTCTGGTAGCCTGGACCCTAGCTATTATCAAGACATGATGAGGACTTAGGGTGTGCTTCCGCCATCAAACACGAAATCCCCACCAGCGATGCTGCACCGATCAGAGAACATTACCGGCAAATCCCACCTAAGATGTACCAGTAGGTGAAGAATATGGTGGCCAGCAAGTTGGAAAACCGGGTGATCCAGTAGAGTCAAAGTCCTTGGGCTGCTCCAGTAGCCTTGGTGCGGAAGAAAGATGGGAGTCTCCAATTCTGCGCAGATTATCGGAAGCTGAATGCCCAGACCATCTGGGATGCCAACCCCCTTCCGCGGATTGAGGAGTCGTCCGCCCTGAGTCATGCGAAGTTCTTCTTGACTCTTTACCTGGCCAGTGGGTATTGGCAGGTACTGGTGGCCAAGAAGGACAAAGAGAAGATGGCCTTCATCCTACCTATGGGACTCTACGAGTTCAACCAGATGCCGTTTGGCATGTCCAATGACCCGGGAACATTGCAGCGGTTGATGGAGCACTGTCTGGGGGATCTCAACTTTTAGTCGGTATTGATATACCTGGACAACTTAGTAGTGTTTGGGGTCTCCTTTGAGGATCACCTCCAGAAGGTCCTAGGACGTCTGCGAGACCATGGGCTCAAGATTAAGCCCGAGAAGTGCCAACTGTTTAGACAGCAGATTATTTGGGACATTTGGTCACCCAGGAGGGGGTAAAGCCAGCCCCCAGCAAGGTGGAGGCTGTCCAGAAGTGTCCCCAGCCACATACACTATGAGAGGTGCGGGCATTCGTGGAACTGACCGGCTACTACAGGAAGTTTATACCCAAATTTGCTCATTTGGTGGGCCCGTTAAATGAGTTATCAAGGGGCACTGCGGGGGGCCCAAAGAATCGTCCCATTGAGGGGGGACAATAGACCTTTGAAGCAGTGAAGAAGGCGCTGACCAGTGCCCCGATTCTGGCTTATGCCCGGTTTGACACCCCATTCCTGCTGTACACTGAAGGAAGTTTACATGGTCTGGGGGCAGTGTTATCCCAAGTCCAGGATGGACATGAGAGAGTCATTGTCTATGGAAGCCGGTCTCTGATGGAGTCAGAGCGTAACCCTGAAAACTATAGCTCCTTTAAATTGGAACTACAAGCATTGGTGTGGGCCAAGACTGAAAGATTCATGGAGTACCTGACAGGTGCAGAGGTGACCATGATGATGGACAACAAACCCTGAGCACATCTGGAGAATGCCAAGCTCGGTGCACTTGAGCAGAGGTGGTTGGCTTGCCTTTCTAAGCACCAATACCGCATCAAGTTCTGGTCAGGTAGGGAGAACGGCAATGCTGATACACTCTCCCGAGTCCCTGTAGGAATCAGAGTGCAGATGAGGAGCCATGTTCTAGGACTTGGCACATTCAAGTGGGGTGGCGTCAGGAATGCCCACGGTGCTGGGCAAGATTGGGTACTCTACCTTGGGACACTCGTACTGTCTAATTATGACAGATCAT
This sequence comes from Rhinella marina, assembly GCA_900303285.1. Taxonomy (NCBI): domain Eukaryota; kingdom Metazoa; phylum Chordata; class Amphibia; order Anura; family Bufonidae; genus Rhinella; species Rhinella marina. The sequence goes on along the minus strand of ONZH01016101.1, from coordinate 34,283 downwards.
TTCACAAAGTATGCAGTGGCTGTACCCACTACAGGTGTTCGGGTGTCCACTGAGGATACAGTGAGACCAGGGTGCATGTTTTCAGGGTACTCTAATGAATGAGCTGTACCAACTGTGTAGGATTGAACGTTCCTGCACCACCCCGTATCACCCCCAGAAAAATGGGGCGTGCAAGCAGTTCAACTGCACCTTGCTCCAGATACTGCAGAACCTTCCTGAACTGATGTGGGCTTATAACAACAGGATACACAGTACCACTGGATACTCCCCACATATGCTCATGTTTGGGAGAGCTGGACGGGAGATGGAAGATCTCCACATACCCCAATCAACGGAGCCACCACCGAGAAGTACCACCGCATGGGTGCAAAAGCATTGCCACCAGCTGAGAGTGATCCACAAGGTTGGGGGGAGCACCTGGGACAAGTGCTACACCCTAACCCAAGACCACTGCAGAGGGATGGCTATGCCCCGGGTGATCGAGTGATGGTCAAAGCCAAATGGCCATCTGGGAAGTTGGATGGGCAGTGCAAAGCGGTCCCATACACGGTAAAGAGGAGGGTAGACCGTGCCATTCCGATCTATGAGGTAGAGCCAATAGTGACTGGCGGGCCCTCACGAAACATGTTGAGACGGTGTAATTATGATGAGCCTATGTGCGTGGAGGAGATGCCTCCTCCTGCTCAGAGTACAGAGGAATTCCTCCTAGAGGAGGAGGAATGGTGGGTTATCCCTGTCCCGGGACTCAGAGAAGCTCCGGCCATGGCAAGTTTGCTACCCAGGGAAAGTGTTGAGCAGTCGTCAGCATCTCCCCCATTAGATGTGCCTGACATCCCCAGTGCTTCTGAGCCTGTCACTCTGCAAAGGTCAACCAGGCCCAATGCTGGTGTGCCCTCATATCACTATGCCCAGGATGAGTTTGTATGGGGAGGGTTGCCGAGGACAACAACTTCTATTGGGGTGGCATGTGAGGTGGGAAAAAGGCTCTCCTTGTCTGAACACTGTTTGTGTAGATTACAATAAATGATCTGAACTAACATTCTGATGTTTGGCCACAAGTTGCCACTGTTTCCTAAACACAGCTATAGACTGCCTATATTTCCATATTCATGAGAGGTGGGGTTACACAGAGCCTGGAGAGGAAGAGAAAGAGAGCAACCATCTTAGAGGGAGCTGAGCCTGAGGAACTGTGTAAGCAGAGGATCCGAAGGCATCCAGGTGTGGGAGCCTACCTCAGTGACCAGAGCTGCAGCTAAGTGAAGCTGATTGTGTCCAAGACCCTGATCCTGCCCAGAGGAACGAGGATTGCTTCCTGATGAGAGCCGAGGAGCAAAGCTACATACACTGCGGGACCACATGCTTATTGGAGAGGCATTTGTTCTCTTCAGAGTCACCAGTGGATGAAGAGCAGACCTGTCGGTACGATCGTGGACGCACCTCATTACAGTATTGGCGCCTTGAGAATGAGACCAGGCCTGTAGTTAGTTAGGAATAGAACTCAAAACACAAAAAAACAAAAACAAACACAAAAAAGAAAGAATAATCTGCAAAAGTTGCAGTCCCAGATCAATGTTCTCCTTTTGTGCTGCTGTTTAGTGATGAGGTGGGTACCTTTCACAATATAAATAAATAAAAACCGCACAGCTAGAGTTTTTGGGAGAATTCACATTCAGAGTACACAAAGAGTATCTTTCTGATATAGTTCCCCAGGTGTATTCTTTCGGTTCCCAAATATATTGGTGCTCTAGTCTCCTAAGAGTAAAAAAGACGGCCCAACATAGTGAAGTCCCGCTTACTGGTTATTAATATAATAATTTATTGTATTCACAAGATCCATAAAATCACAATCATTTAAAAATGTGCACGTCCTCTGTGATTTATTTGGTACTCTAGCTAGAGATATGAGCTTTGTATGTGCTGACATTCCAAGTTTTCACACAATACCAGAATTACATAAATCTGTTCAGTACAGATATCACTGATAGAAATCGGGATGCTGTGAATGAAGCTAAAAGTTAAAATAAAAGTAGATTTTACCCACGATTATTCCCGACTAGATTTGTAACAGTGATTTCTCCTCTGTAGCTGTCATTCTTGTCTTGTATGAAAGCCTGGAATGTTACCTTTCAAACAAGACCATGTTTCTAGCTGCTACCATTGAGGAGATATCACTATCTAAAGCAGCCCTCCCCCTCCACTTTCTGCAGCCCAGGCACTCAGGGCTGAGCTCCTCCTCCCAGTGCTAATATGTCTCTTGTTTATCAGATAGAGGAGACGGCCTGCACATGACAACGCTGTGAGATGAGAGCTGCTGAATAGAAAAGTAGCATGCATTTGTGGGAGTTATCCGGTAAAAAACTGAAAATGATCAAATTTTAAAGCATAAAAGCACTTATACAGCAGGTTGTACAATACCATTAGGGTATAAAAAATTAAATGGCAGTTACATTTTAAGCAGAATTTAGAGAAAGTATTAAGCAAGCCTATCAGTACAACAGAGAGAGAGAAAGCAAGCAGAGTTATTGAGACAGCCTGTCAGTTTATGCCAAAGCCTGCTGGGACCAACATAAAGCTTGAAGATTTGTTTTTGATGAAAATGTATCCAAGTAAAGCTGCTGTTCAACTACATACAAGGTCTGGACTCAATCTTTCTTTCAAATCCCTCAATTATTCCCCCTATTTATTGTTTCAGAGACAAAGCCTCGGGTTTAGCTGTGTCAGGGTAGGAGCACCGTGACACAGGTAGGCCTCACCACACCACTCGGCATCCTACTACACCTTGGATGCGATAGAGGGCCCTGGTGGGTGGCGCACATACCCACCACTGTTTTGGGGTTTTGTTTCAATAACTTTTTACATTTTCCATAAATTTTACCCGAAAGCCAAATATCTGTAACTTTTTGTATATACCCTTTAGTCTCCTAGGACTTTTTTAAGCTCTTGAATGCAGTGACAGCAATAGTAAATAATGTCTGATTGACACTGACATACATAGCTATAGGGGTAAACGCACTTTTTACGGCGTTAACAAACTCGATCTGGCATGTGTTATGTTTTTTTCATATTTCAAAGCTTCCAAAAATTTTCCTTTATCAGGGGCAGATGGTGTTTAAACACACACAGTGTTATGAGATTTAAACATTTTTAAAAAGTGGCTTGTTGGAGGACAAAGCATCCAAAAATTATGCCTTGACAGAGTCAGAATGCCTGCCCATACGACACGTACAAGAACTAATTGTTAGAAATAAATGTGGCTTGTTGCGAAAGAGCCTATAAAAATTATTCCTTTTACTTGGGAGCAGAAGCAGTGCACTGTGGATGTGGAAAAGGTAGGGTATTAGAGACATATTGCTAGAATCAGTGCTGAACTGGGACCTAGGGCTCACCAATAAAAGGGTGCCCACTGAAAAGCTGCATGCACATACTACCTGCCCACATTGTCACGTGAGGGAATAGTGAGCCCTGTCTTGAGCCCCAATCTCTGTACCTGCCTACTTACACGTCCCGTCCTAGGCAATGGCGCATAACTGGGCAGCAATCTCTAGCCTGAATAAGTGCTGGGGCGTAAAGGGAAGGGGAACTCAACAAGTACGAGGAAAAATCAACAAAGACAGAACACACACACAATATTGAAGGGTCAGCAAGCCAAGAGTCGTACCAGGATGTCACGCCAAAACCAGGGGAGAGAGCAGAAACAAAGTCAAAATACGTAAGCCGAAGTCTAAAAACACAGTAGACAATATCTAGGAAACAAGCACTGGAGGTATAGACCAATCACAGGCAACCTGTGGCCAGCAGGTTGCCTGTTTAAATAGCCCTCCAGATGGGTCACGTGACGTGGCCAGCGCCACGTGACCCTAATTATAATATTCAAATGAGCGCTGACTTATCACTGCCAGCGCTCAACCCCCTACCTGCTCGTTGCCTAAGGAGGGGAGGGAGGACGCCGGCTGCACATAACCTCGGCGCGCGGCAGCACAGAGTGCCTCGGGTCCTCCCCGCTCTTGGTTACCAGGGGAACACCGCCGGCTCCCTGTGACACACATGTTCTCTGACACTTGAGAGTACAAGGCAGGGATGGCTTTTTGATAAAAAATAATGGCAGCTAGGTGTCTACGTCTGAGTATATGCCATTAGCTTCCTAAAGGCAGCAGACTTGACTAGATGGGATGGCAGCGACTGCACTGCCAGCAACTTGGCCAGGTGGGAATTAAGATCGCACACCAGCAAATTGCTGACGGTGAACAGCTGTTTTCTCTCTACGCATTCCATTATCGATGGCTGACGATGCGGTGGAGGAGGAGTCTAAATGTACACAGTCACACAAAGTATGAAACGGTTTGCATATCTAAAGACAGGAGGAGTAATACGATGTCCTTCCCTTTCCACTGAAGACACTGCTACTAAAAGTTGACTTTACAAATAATGCAGTAGCCACTAACAGATTTGGGCCTAACACCTAATGTATTTTGGGTGTTAAAATATTCAGATTCTGAAAAAAAAAATCTATAGTGTAAAACACAACTTGTCAACCTACTATGCAATTTTCCCCCTTCCCTCCACCCAACAAACACTTGAAGTGCCTGTAGATGCACCAACACAGAGTTCAGTCTAGTTTTTCACGTTATCACTCAGAGATCCGTCCGCCACTTTGTGTATTGTAAGACACGTATATGTTATTTTCCCAAACTTCAACTCGAAAAAACTAAGTTTGAACTCCGTGGAGATGCACAGACACAGGATTTAAATAAGTAAGGTAAAATCAAAGCAGGTCCATTGCAGGGGTAGGAGGGAGGGTTAAGTTCTCCTTGCAGCTCACTTTCAGACAGCAAAATGCTGCTGTCTGATAATGGGCTGTTCAAAAGGACATCCTTGTGTCCATCCTGGCCCTGTGCCGGACAGAGGACATGGGAGTGTGAAAACCAGACTGTCTGGCCTAAAACCGGACCTCTGGCCACCCTAAGATAGCAACATCTAAAGCATCCCTCCCCCCTCCACGTTCTGCCCGAGCTGATATTATGTCATCCAGATATGCTGTTGTATACTGTATCCATTACCGTCTAAAAAGTTGCAGGTGCATGATGCAAACCAAACAGCAAGACAACATAATGGAACAGACCATCTGGAGTTGCAAAGACAGTTTTTTCTTTGTCCGTGTCTGTCAGCGGTATTTGCCAGTAACTTTTGACCCAGGTTCAGTAATGATATCATGCTTAAAGGGGTTCTCCAGGAATTAAAAAAAATGAAAAAACTTAAATATTATTTTATACTAAATGTATTCACAAATACCTTTCATTGCTTATATTGGCTCGTTTTGTCTAAGGAGCAATCATTAGGAGAAACAAAATGGCTGCCGTCCTATCAGTACACACAAAACCTGTCCTAAAGTTACTTCACAACACTCAGGTAAAGATCTGCCTCATCCTCCTCTCTGCTGTGCTTGTCAGGAATCATCATCCTGAATACAGGTGAATCTCTGTGGGAATGGACAAGAAGAGGAGACATAAAAGGAGGTTGTGGCTAATGAGCAGTTGTATGCTCATTGTATGCAATCTCCATTATGCAATCTCCATTACCATAGGAACACATTACCACAGTCTGTCATGTCTGTTCTCTCTGTACTCATGTCTTCTTATGAACTAAATTCCCCAGAGATTCAGCTAAGGATCTTATCTGTATTCAGGATCATAATCCCTGACAAGTAGAGAGGAGGAGGAGGCAGCTCTTTACCTCAGTGTTGTAAAGTAACTTGTCTTCATGTGTGATCAGGACAGGTTTTGTGTGAACTAATGGGACAGCAGCCATTTTGTTTCCCCTTATGATTGCTCCCCAGATAAAACGAGCCATTATAAATAATAAAAGGTATTTGAGAATATATTTATAATAAAGTAATATTTAAGCATATTCATTTTCTTAATTCCCGGAGAACCCCTTTAATGAGAGAGATGTGACCTGGGATGTCAGAGAAAAAGTCCCTATTCTTAATTCTACTTTTTGTGTCTTTGCAAGGGAGTCAGGTATTGTTACCTCTGGCAACAAGGGCTTTTTTATCTTTTTTATTTTTTTTTGTAGTATATACATAAAAGAGTGACACCTTCGAGTCTGAAAAAATGGCCATGTGAATAGCCCCACTGACTTCAATTGGTTCTAAAAATGGCCATGTGAATGAAGCTTAAGGGAATTGTCTTTATCTGATTCTTTGTCTGAAAAAAATTGGGTTTCGCTAGCTCTAATTGTGCAGTTTTCTGTAAGTGCTGGATTCCCTCATGGGATTTCACTAGGATTCTTATTTGACAAATTGTCCTATATGTGCAGTGGTGTATGTAGAATACATCATTGCGTTAGCCTATCTATGTGCATGGGGTTGAATTGCTGCTATGGCTGCTTTCACATGGCCCTAGGGTGCATTTTAGCTTCCATGTTACGTTTGCAGTATCCACACCTTGGATCACCATAATGGGATATAAGTTATGTTCAGTTGAACCACTGGAAAGATGTCTACAGTAACTTTCAAGATAATAATTTTATTTATAATAATTTATTTATAATAATTTATTATGTTCTCTCCTAGATTTGTGACCTTCTTCAAAAACTGCAATATGTCTTGACATATATTGCACCATGGCAAATAGCTTGGGGATCGTCATTTCATGTGTTTGCCCAGTTTTTTGCTGTACCACGTATCCTTTCTTTCTTGTGAAAATTATGCAGAAATCTGTAACTAAGCAGTTATATGTACCAAACATACAGTAATAGACATGCAAAGTAATATCCTGCAATACATGTATGCACAAACTATGCCAGTTTTTAGACTTCTGTTTATAGTTCATAAAATATTCAGATATCACTTTATATATGACATTTTGTTAGGGTATGACCAGAAGCTTTGTAAGATCTGCAATTTACTCACAAGATAATGAGCATGCTCAGGATTTGAAAATTGCCACACCTGCGAGGAGAAATATGCTCCTGAGTGATAAGAGCAAAAAAAGACGGGAAAATAGACCCAAATGTTGCCCCTTCTTGTTCAAGTTCAGTCCTATGGCAGGAAAAATAAAATAGATAATTAAAGAAAATTGGGACATACTGTTGAGAGATGACACACTAAGGGATCTGATTGATGAGGATCTGTTGATATCATTCAGGAGAACTAGTACTCTGAGGAATAAACTTGTACGGAGTAGGTTTATAGAAGAGGAAACACATACCTGGTTGAGGAATTTTATGCCTATAGGGAATCGCAGGTGTGGCAATTGTGCATATTGTACATACAACTGTCAACAGACTATCTTGAAAGTTGGAAGTATTGACCACAGAGTGAAGAACTTAATAACTTACAAAAGTAAATTTGTGGTTTATATGGTGAGTTGTAATTGTAGAAGGTTTTACATAGGCAAAATGATTAGAAGCTTGTGCAACAGATTTAGAGAACACTTCAACTCGATTGCGACAGGTTAGGGATGCCCATGTTTGATAGACCATGTTCGGTTAGCACACGGGGGCAACCCATTGAGATTTGCTGGATTAGACTTGGTCCTCGGACAACCACAAGGGGGAGATAGACACCTCACGTTATTAAGAAAAGAAGCCAAATGGATAATGAGGTCTGAAGCAATGGGTCCGTTAGGATTTAAGTGTTTTTTTGTGATTGACATTGTTATTGTGTTACTTTATAATGCTTCTTCATGTATTTTTATGTACTGACCTGCTTCCCAAGTCTGCGCAGGCACGGTGAGCGGTTCAGTATTTTAAAAAGGTGATGCGTAAGTACGTTGTGATGTAAGTGGCCTGAGGAAGCGCAGTCTCGCGCAAAACGGCCGTTGCCACGCGCTTACTTGCGCTGAGATACGCTGTCCGCCCCCCACATCACGCTGATATGTGTGCACCTGTCTGGAAATAAAGGATCTCAACATAGTTGGTGAGTGGCGCCTGTTTTCTCTACTCTGCATTTCATGGATATACTGTATGTACAGGACTTTCTAATAAGGCAGAGCACCGCCAGAATCGATGTAATAGTCTGGACCCGGGTGAGACCACACTGGCTGCTAGTGAGGGGTTTGCGTAGTGTCATCCTGTTCTTGTCTTTTTTTGGTTTCAGTTTTAAAGGCCCTGTGTTCATGGGTTGGAGAAACATGTTTTGTGTTGTTGTTGTTTTTTTTTTTTTTTTTTTTAATCTGTATGTTTATGTATGCATGTGCATGAGTTCAGTAAGTAGTTATCTACTTTCTGCAATAAATATCATGTACTGTAATTGGTAGATTGGATATAGTTGGTATGTTGGTATGATACATTTGGTATGTTATAGTGGTATACTGTAGTGTGTTTTTAATTATATTAAACTTAACATACAGTTCAATAAGATTCAGGACTTCTTTTATTTCAAACACTTACAACATCAATATTGTCCAGTCCTTTGAGTCCTTTTCTTGGAAGTGTGGTTTTTATTGCCTCATATGCAAGACCAATAAAGTTTTGGGAGCAAATTAACAGGTAAGTGACTAAAGTGGTGGTGCAGTTAATGATAGTGTTAAATATGAGAGGTGAGTTTAAATAACAGTGGGTCCACACAGTGGGCTGATAAAATAAAGTGTCCTTGAAGATACTTAAAAAGTATTTAATTTTCAGGATATTCTTTGGATTTTGGCAGGACTAAATCATAACTTGGAAGATGTTAAGTACTGCAACTTTATGGCTGGAAGCCAAAGACAATTTTCCAGTAATATTATAAAAGGTATAATATCCCCTGTAAAATGGCAGACATGCAAAATCTAGTAACTATTGATAGCAGTGGGTAGATATTTGATTACTAAATGCAGTGCCGGCAGCATGTTACAGAGCTGGAGTAGCTGAGCAGATTGGAAATTTTTGAGTAAAACATGCAATGTATTCATTTAAATCAGTGATACATAGATAGATAAAATGCCCTACATGGCTATTGAGAAAGAAATGTTAATGTATAATTAATAATTTTTACTGGATCTTTTTCTACAAAACAATCTGCTCAGCCCTCCTGCTCTACAACACACTGCCTAAAGATTGCACTGTGTTTCATGGGGTCAGACTCACTTTAAGTAAATCACATACAGAGGTACGGTATACACATCACTAATGTTCTTTGTAAATGTTTTATTGTTATGTTAAAAAGGTGGTTAGTTTGAGTGATGTTTAAATATATTTTTGAAATGTCTGATGACTAAATATAAAAATGTCTATAGACCATCTAATTCTATAGACCAGCATTTCCTAACTTACAATTCCTTGGAACTTGGTCAGGGGTTCCCCAGAACAATGCAGCAACATTAACAATCACTTGAATAGTAGAGATGGAAAACTGATTTCAACATTTTCAAGGGTGTTTGTCAAAATGAATTATCAATTATAAGGTCACTTTCTTCATTACAAATATATCCCAACAGAACTAATTAACATCTTCATCTGTTTTTCTCTGGATAAGTTCCAGGCTACTCTTTTGCCAGAACATAAGGGATGTTAAAATCTACCATAAGACCTTGAATCCCTTTTATATGGGCTGAAGATTGGGAACATTTTAGGGGGTAATTTACCAACTCATATACGTCAATTTTCTGGCATGTGTAAGCTTATTTGTGCCGTAATCTGTGACTTTTCCCCGCTCACGCCAGGTCTAAAAAAGGGGACGTATCATGGGCGGGAACGGGACAGTGAGCAGGCCTGTCTCATTCATCATTTTCTACACCTGTTTTAGGCGTAGAAAATGGTCTAAATTTAAGCCAGTAAGGAAGCAGGGTTACATTTAGACTGGCAGTGGATGCGACGAAGTTTAAGTAGAGGCCGACGCATGGGGTTATTAAGTCCACTGTCTAAAACGCCGGTCTTAATAAATGACCCCCATAGTGTACTTGAGATGAGCGAATTTCTTTAAATTTATTTTGTGGCTGATTCTGCGACTTTTTCAAAAAATTGTATTCAGGCCCAAATAGATTCTATACAAATTGAATCTGCTCATAAACTCATACAGTGTTAACTCATTCAGTGTTAACAAACAGCATGTTTAACCCCTTAACGCCGAATGACGGCTTATCCCGTCATGGGCAGGATATCACATTATTTAACCCCTCAGGTAAACACAGTAAAAAAAAAAAAAAAACTGAGCCAGAACAGCCATTTTTGTTTACCTTGCCTAACAAAAAGTGTAATATAAAGTGATCAAAAATCATATGTTCCCCAAAATAGTATCAATAACACTGTCACCTTATCCCTTAGTTTCCAAAATATGGGCACTTTTTGGTTGTTTCTACTGTAGGGGTGCATCGGGGGGGCTTCAAATGGGACATGGTGTCTCAAAACCAGTCCAGCAAAATCCGCCCTCCAAAAACCATCTGGCGCACCTTTCCTTCTGCACCCTGCTGTGCGCCCATACAGTAGTTTACAATCACATGCGGGGTGTTTCTGTAAATCGCAGAATCAGGGTAATAATTTTTGAGGTTTTTTTTGCTATTAACCCTTGATTTGTTACAGGAAAAAATGGATTAAAATGGAAAATCTGCAAAAAAAGTGAAATTTTGAAATGTCATCTCCATTTTCCTTTAATTCTTGTGGAATACATAAAGGGTTAACACAGTTTGTAAAATTAGTTTTGAAAACCTTGAGGGGTGTAGTTTCTAAAATGGGGTCATTTATGGTGGTTTCTATTATGTTAGCCCCACAAAGTGACTTCAGAACTGAACTGGTGCTTAAAAAAAGGGTTTTGGAAAATTTCTAAAAAAATTTAAGAATTGATTCTAAAATTCTAAGCCTTCTAACATCCCCAAAAAATAAAATTACATCTACAAAATGATGGCAACATAAAGTAGACATATGGGACATGTAAAGTAATAACTATTTTGTGAGGGATCACTATCTGCCTTAATAGCAGAGAAATTCAAAGTTTGAAAATTACAAATTTTTCCAAATTTTCTGTAAATTTAGGATTTTTTTATAAATAAAGGTGATTTTATATTGACTCAAATTTACCGCTGTCATGAAGTGCAATGTGTCACGAGAAAACAATCTTGGAATCAGTCGAATCGGTGAAAGAATCCCAAAGTTATGAATTGATAAAGTGACACATGGCAGATTTTAAAAATGTGGCTTCGGCATTAAGTGTAAAAGTAGCTTCGGCCTTAAGGGGTTAAAAACACACTGTGCCTTCGCATTTGTTATGGTTTTTCATATTAGAAAACTTCCAAAAATGATCTATTCGGAACAGATAGTGTTTAAACACACCAATTGTTATGGGGAAAAAACTGTGGCTTCTTGGGACCAAGCGCTCAAAATTCAACAACAAATGTTATTGTCATAAGAAATAGTTGCTTGTTCTGAAAAAGCATGCAATAATGATGTGTTAACAAGGACAGAATGCCTGCCGGTATTTATACATACACAAGTGTTGTCAGAGAAAGAGGTTGCCTGCTCTGAAGAAGCTTAGAAAAATTCTCCCTTTTAATTGGGAGAAGCAGCAGAACAATGTGGACTTAGAAAGGGTAGGGTAAGAATGGCACGTAGCCACAATAGTAGCGGCAGCAGTAGCAGCATAGCATGGAACAGACAAGGCAGTAGATGTTTGTGCAGCTGTTATATGGGTAGTAATATTAGTAGTGGTGGCTGTGTAGCAGTAATGGTAGTGGCAGTATGGGTAATGGAAGTAGCAGTAAGGGGATTAGTAGCAGGGAGTTGCGGCTGCAGTGTTGGCAGCAGTAGCAGCAGCCAAACAGTATGGAACATGTTGGTAGGCAGGCAGACAGTGGCAGTGGCATGATGGCGAGAGCAGCTGTCATACGGTATGGAACATAATGAACAGTTCCAGTGACGAACCGGGCTCTGCCAGGCGGAGGCTTCTGCCCAGCAGTGAGCCCAGTGACATCTCCAGCACTGATGGGCGGGCTTTAGCGCTGCCCTAGCCAGTAAAACGGCTAGGGCAGCGCTAAAGCCGGCCCATCAGAGCCAGTGACGTTCCCGAACACACTGCCTCCGTCCGGCAGTGTGAATTTGTAAACAAAAGAGCCCTTGCCCTGCGCGATCTAGCGCAGGGCAAAGGAAGTGTCATGCTCTGGTGTGGGGGGAAAAGCCACACCGAGCGTATGAGGGATGGGAACAGACAAAACCAGGGGACTGGTCACCTCCTGCAGGGGACCCTGAGACTAGGCCCTGGCTGACTACCAGTATGAACAAGCCTGGGTCGTAGGAAAGTTCATACACAGGAACCTAATCTAAATGAACCCTAGAAAACCCTGCAGTCTAGTGACACAAGAGAGTAAACCCGTTCCTCCAAGCGTAAGGAGGAACAGGAGACTCCAAAAGGAAAACAACAAAAGGAACAGAAGAAACTTAACTTAAGAAGATAACTCAGCAACTGGATCTCAGCCGAGATCCACACCACTCTCAACCAGGTAAGCAGAAGATATAAACCGCAAGGGATACTGGGAGAGGAAGGAGTAAATAGGAGAAAGCTAATTGCCAAGTGGCAACAGCTGAGGGGAAGGGGTGTGGTGAACAGCACCCAAACAAAGGGAATAGCCTGTCAAATATGTCACTTAGAAAGCCGCGCAGAACGTCTGATTCCAGACGCAAGCCTACTCGTGACATTACCCCCCCTTTTACGGGTGACCTCCGGGCACCCAGGACCAACTTTATCAGGATGACACCTGTGAAAGGCTTTCACCAAACGACTGGCATTCACGTCAGATGCCGGTACCCATGACCTCTCCTCAGGACCATAACCCTTCCAATGAACAAGATATTGAAGGGTCCCACAAAGAACTCGAGAATCAATGATCTTGACAATCTGAAATTCCAAATTACCATCCACCAAGACAGGCACGGGTGGCAAGGGAGATGGCTCCAGAGGTTCAACATACCTCTTCAACAAAGATCTGTGAAACACATTATGGATTTTCAGGGCCTGAGGAAGTTCAAGACGAAATGCTACAGGATTAATAATGGCCGTGATCTTATATGGTCCAATAAATCTTGGACCCAACTTCCAAGAAGGAACTTTCAACTTAATGTTCCTAGTAGACAGCCACACAAAATCACCCACATTTAGGTCCGGACCATTCATGCGTCTCCTGTCAGCCACACGTTTGTACTTGTTACCCATATTTATCAAGTTATTTAGAATTTTTCGCCATATGGAAGACAATGATGACGAAAAACGTTCTTCCTCAGGAATACCAGAAGTATCAGAACCAGAAAATGTGCCAAACTGCGGGTGAAAGCCATATGCACCAAAAAATGGTGACTTACCAGTGAAGTCCTGTCAGCGATTATTTATGGCAAACTCAGCCAGAGACAAAAACGAGGACCACTCCTCCTGGTTCTCAGAGACAAAACATCTCAAGAAAGTCTCTAGATTCTGATTGGTACGCTCAGTCTGTCCATTCGTCTGGGGATGAAAGGCAGAGGAAAAAGACAGTTGTACCCCGAGCCGAGTACAGAACGCCCTCCAGAATCTGGACACAAACTGAGTCCCACGATCAGAGACCACGTCAGTGGGAATGCCATAAAGTTTCACAATGTTGTCAACAAACACTTGTGCAAGAGTTTTAGCATTGGGGAGTCCGGGTAATGCAATAAAGTGTGCCATTTTACTAAAACGATCTACAACCACCAGAATAACTGTCTTACCAGATGACTCAGGCAGATCAGTAATGAAGTCCATGGATAGGTGAGTCCATGGTCTGGACGGGATGGGTAATGGAAGTAGGGGTCCAGAGGGACGAGTATGGGTCACCTTAGAGCGTGCGCAGACACTACAGGCTGACACATATTCCTCAACACACTTACGCAGCCCAGGCCACCAGAATCTATGAGAGATGAGGTCGACAGTGGATTTACTCCCAGGGTGTCCCGCAAGCACCGAAGAATGATGCTCCTCAAACACCTTATGACGCAAATCAGAAGGAACAAACAACTTCCCGGGAGGGCAAGACTCTGGTGCATCTCCCTGGACCTCAAACACTTTAGCCTCAAGATCAGGGTAAAGAGCGGATATCACCACTCCTTCAGACAATATAGGGCTCGGATCTTCAAAATCACCACCCCCAGGAAAACTACGTGACAAGGCAAAGGCATCCGCCTTCACATTCTTAACCCCAGGACGGTATGTGACAATGAAATTGAATCTGGTGAAGAACAAAGACCATCTGGCCTGCCTCGGATTAAGTCGTCTAGCCGACTCCAGGTAAGCCAGATTTTTGTGATCAGTGAATACCGTGATTGGATGAATCGCCCCTTCCAACCAATGACGCCATACCTCAAAAGCCAACTTAATGGCCAGTAACTCTGTTACGCACATCATAATTTCTCTCCGCCGCAGAGAGTTTTTTCGAAAAAAAAGCACATAGGCGCCATTTACCAGGTGACGGGCCCTGTGATAACACAGCTCCTACCCCCACATCGGATGCGTCAACCTCCACAATGAAAGGTTGTGACACATCTGGCTGCACCAATATAGGGGCAGAAGAAAAGCACTCCTTTACAGCGGAGATGGCTTACAACGCTGCATCAGACCACACAGAGACATCCGTCCCTTTCTTAGTCATGTCAGTTAAGGGTTTAACTATAGTCGAATATTTCTTAATACATTTTCGGTAATAGTTGGTGAACCCCAAAAATCGCATAAGAGCCTTCAGATTTTCAGGTCGGTCCCAGTTCAGAACAGCACCGACTTTCTCTGGATCCATACGAAAACCTGAAGATGAAAGCAGGTATCCTAAGAATTGCACCTCATGTACAGCAAAAGCACATTTCTCTAATTTTGCATACAACGTGTTATCTCTTAAGATTTGCAACACCTGCCTCACATGATCCTGATGTGTCACAATATCTGGAGAATAGATTAGTATGTCATCCAAATACACGACTACAAACCTCCCCACTAGATGATGAAAAATGTCATTAACAAAATGCTGGAAGACAGCAGGAGCATTGGTCAACCCAAAAGGCATGACCAGGTTCTCAAAGTGGCCCTCAGGAGTGTTAAAGGCCGTCTTCCATTCATCCCCTTCTTTGATCCTGACCAGATTATATGCCCCCCTTAAGTCCAACTTGGAGAACACCTTGGCATCCACAATCTGGTTAAACAAGTCAGGAATCAAAGGAAGGGGGTATGGATCACGGACAGTAATCCTATTGAGTTCACGGAAATCCAGACATGGCCTAAGGGTTCCGTCCTTTTTTTTAACAAAAAAGAACCCTGCTGCCACAGGAGATTTGGAAGGCCTAATATGTCCTTTGGCCAAACTCTCAGCAATATATTCCTTCATGGCCGTTCTCTCAGGTCCAGAAAGGTTATACAGCCTAGATTTAGGCAATTTTGCTCCAGGGATAAGATTGATAGGACAATCGTATTCCCGGTGAGGGGGTAAATCCTGACATCCACCTTCAGAAAATACATCAGAAAAATCCAATATAAAAGAAGGAAGCGTCTTAGTGGTTAAAGCAGAAAAAGATGTATTAAGGCAATTGTCAACACAATAATCGCCCCAATCCACAATTTGTCTAGTATGCCAGTCAATGGACGGATTATGTTTGCTTAACCACGGTAAACCCAGAACCACAGGGGCAGGAAGACCTTCCAACACAAAACATGAAATAAGCTCCTGATGAAATTCACCCACTCTTAATTTGATATCATGCACCATCTGAGACAAACACTTCTGAGAGAGAGGTGCAGAATCAATGGCGAACACAGAAATCCTCTTATCCAAAGAACTTGGCGACAATCCATGCATACGGACAAACTGAGCATCAATCAAGTTCACCCCTGCCCCGCTGTCAATAAACACCTCAATTTTCACAACTTTTGACTCTAGCGCCACCTCGGCAGTCAGGAGAAAACGGGTACTACAGGATGAAGACAAATGCACATTTTCAGTCTCCCTACAGACCCCACCAAGAGTGAGATGAGAATTCAACGCCCCCTTTTCTTTTCTCTATTTTAGAGATAGGAAGCATGGACATACATTGATAAAGTGTCCTTTCTGACCACAGAAAAAACACTCCCTTTTTATTACCAAGATTTTTATGGGTGGAGACAGGAGTGGCTCCCCCTAATTGCATAGGTTCATCCCCAGACATCAACCTAGGGGAATATTCACCCAAAGTGTCATAGGAAGCTGGTACACAATGTGATAGTATGTCCTAAGAGCGGGGGCCCCTAGATCGCTCTCTCAGGCGCCTATCCATGCGCACAGCAAGAGACATAGCGGCCTCCAAAGACACAGGAGTTTCCTGAAAGGCCAAAGCGTCCTTCAGCCTTTCAGACAAACCTTGACAGAATTGGCTACGTAAAGCCGGATCGTTCCATTCAGTATTGGTCGCCCACCTCCGAAACTCAGAGCAATAAGTCTCAACCGGCCGCTCACCCTGACAAAGGTAACGTATCTGGGTCTTAGCCAGGGAGATACGATCCGGGTCATCATAGATAATCCCTAAAGCCTTGAAAAATTCATCTACTGACCGGAGAGACTGTGATCCGGTCAGCAGAGAAAAGGCCCATGACTGCGCATCCCCTTTAAGCAGCGAGATGACCACACCAACCTTCTGTTCCTCATTACCAGAAGAATGTGGACGCAGTCTGAAATACAATTTGCACGCCTCCCTAAATAGAACAAAATTATCACATTCCCCAGAAAATCTATCCGGAAGGGGGACCTTAAGCTCCAAACAGGCCTGACACTCAGCACCCCCAGAACCACCAGCCTGTGGTCTCTGAATCTGGTTGCGGATGTCAGCCACCTCCAAGCTGAGTCCCTGCAGCCGTTCAGCCAGTGCAGCAATAGCAATGTCAGCACAAAAATGACATAAATTTTTGTTTGTCGGCGGTTTATAATGTCACTCTCTGGTGTGGGGGGAAAAGCCACACCGAGCGTATGAGGGATGGGAACAGACAAAACCAGGGAACCGGTCACTTCCTGCAGGGGACCCTGAGACTAGGCCCTGGCTGACTACCAGTATGAACAAGCCTGGGTCGTAGGAAAGTTCATAAACAGGAACCTAATCTAAATGAACCCTAGAAAACCCTGCAGTCTAGTGACACAAGAGAGTAAACCCGTTCCTCCAAGCGTAAGGAGGAACAGGAGACTCCAAAAGGAAAACAACAAAAGGAACAGAAGAAACTTAACTTAAGCAGATAGCTCAGCAACTGGATCTCAGCCGAGATCCACACCACTCTCAACCAGGTAAGCAGAAGATATAAACCGCAAGGGATACTGGGAGAGGAAGGGGTAAATAGGAGAAAGCTAATTGCCAAGCGGCAACAGCTGAGGGGAAGGGATGTGGTGAACAGCACCCAAACAAAGAGAATAGCCTGTCAAATATGTCACTTAGAAAGCCGCGCAGAATGTCTGATTCCAGACGCAAGCCTACTCGTGACAGGAAGGCATCGGAGCATGAGATGCTCCGATGCTAACATCAGGCAGGCGGCCTGGGTGAAATTATGGGTATGCCAGGGTTCAGCTCTGAACCCGGACAACCCCTTTAAGTTCAGGTATTAGCTAGTAACACAATGTGCCACCTGCTGTCTGAATTGCAATTTATCCCATTTGGATATAACATCATTTCATGACACATATTTCAGGACATGTTGAGATAATTGATCAGTTAAGTGTGGACAAATCTGTAGTTTGACATGACTGATCCCTCATGAAGCCATGCTGATATGGCATTATTTGCTTATTTGTACTGAGGTACTCCAGGATAGCATCTGTTTGAAAACCTTCAAACAGTTTACCCACAACAAATGTTAAACTTACTGGTCTATAGTTTCCTGGCTTTGTTTTTGACCCCGTTTTAAATATTTGTACATTTGCTGAGCTGAGCGCCAATCCCTGAAAACTCTGTTTATATAGAGTCCTTAAATTTCAACAATAAGGGTCTGCCTATTACATTACTTAATTCTCTTAGGATATGGGGTGAATGCCATCTGGTGACATTTGTCTATTTTAAACTTTTTAAGATTCTGCTGCACTTCTTCCTGGGTTAATAAGGCCACTTTTAATGGGAAATTTACTTTTACATTATGCATTTCATCTAACAGTTTATTTTCCTCAGTAAATACACTGGAGAAAAACATATGTAATATCTTTGCTTTCTCCTCATCGTTATCTGCATGTCCCCCCTCATCATTCTGTAAGGGGCCGACACCTTTAGATCAATACTTTTTACCATTTATATAATTGAAGAACATTTTAGGTTTAGTTTTGCTCTATTTGGCAATGGATATCTCTTTTTCCAGTTTGGATGCTTTTATTTGTCCTTTACATATTCTATTTTTTTCCTTATAGTTTTTCAATGCTTCCTTGCTACCCTCCTTCCTTTCCGTGATTTCATGCTTTCTTTTTGTCATTTATTGCTTCCTTTACATTTCTATTAATCCACATTGCTTTATCTGGTTCCTCACCCTTTTATTACCATTAGGTGTGTCCCTCTCGCAATTAGAGTTTAGGATTCTTTTAAAAATATTCCATTTTGTGGCTGCATTTTTATTTTTGAGGACATTGTCCCATTTAGTTTGGACTGTGGCCTCTTTTAGCTGGTCATATTTAGTTTTTTTGAAGTTTTGTTGTGTGCAGAAGCTATGCACCTGACCTAGGATATTCCATCTGCTTGTCTGCCTGTTTGGGCAGTTCTGCCTGTGACCACCATGTGTCGTTCTGCATGGGGTCCAAGCATCTATTTGCCTGTGTGGGCAGCTCTGCTTGTGACCGCCATGCATCCGTTCCACATAGAGTTCAGGCATCTGCTTGTGTTTTGGTTCCCGTTTGTCTTGTCCAAACTGTGTCCTGTGCAGTTGTTAAGGTTCCAGTTTGTGTATCTGGGTTCCAGTCCACATGTTTGCAGACTAAAGAGTGGCACGACGAGAGTGTGGAGGCGGCAGTGGCAGTAGCTGTAGCATTAGGAGACGACAGTGTGGAGGCGGAAGTGGCAGCAGCCGTAGCATCAGGAGATAAACTGGGGGTCAGTCAGCACATCCAAGTATGCAGGTGCACGTCACATGGCTGCAAATAGAAAAGTAAAACATAAAAAAAAAAAAAAATGCAATAGCACTCTGTGAACACAATAAAATGAGTACATACAATACTGCCATACTCACTATCTACACGATACTAGCGCTACATTGTAAATGTGAGATTCTTGGCAAATAATTTTGTACAAAAATTATCTGTGCCCGTCTGCCCTACATCAATGCGATCTCTTTAAGACGGGAACCTAACACTAGACGCCATAGTCACTAAGTGCCATAGCAGCCTCCATTAACTACAGAGGATGCAGGCTCCACATGCATGCTAAGCCAACATTATATTGTACCTCGTATGGTGCCAAAATGCCCTCCACTGATTTCAGGGAATGCAGGCTCCACATGCATGCCGAGCCCACACAATATGATACCTCCTTGGTGCCACAATGACCTCTGTTACGCTCAGGGAATGCAGGTTCCACACAATGCTGAGCCCTGCACAGGGCCCACTTCACCACGACTAAACGGCTAATAAGTCTTTTTCCACCACTAATAAACAATAGAAGGCTTTACAAAATATAACTTCGGCACTGTATGCCAAATAAAACCTTTTTTGCCACTAATACACGCTACAAAGGGCTGTAATTTCCCATTTCACCACACAACGGCTAATAAGCCTTTTCTTTTTTTTACACCACTAATTTTAAAAAAAGCCTTTAGTAAATGTAACAGCGGGGCTGTACGGCAAATAAAACTTATTTTTGCCACTAATACACGCTACAAAGGGCTGTAATTTTCCCACTTCACCACACAATGGCTAATAAGCCTTTTCTTTTTTTACACCACTAATTTAATAGAAAAAGCCTTCAGTAAATGTCACTGCGGGGCTGTACAGCAAATAAAACTTTTTTTTGCCACTAATACACATTACAAAGGGCTGTAATTTCCCACTTCACCACCATAAGTTTTTTTTTTCCACCACTAATAAACGATACAGGGCTTTAGAAAATATAACTTCGGCACTGTACGCCAGATAAAACTTTTTTTTTGCCACTAATACAAGCTACAAAGGGCTGTAGTTTTCCCACTTCAGCACACAATGGGTAATAAGACTTTTCTTTTTTTACACCACTAATAAAAAAAAGGCTTCAGTAAATGTCACTGCGGGGCTATACGGCAAATAAAACTTTTTTTGCCACTAATACACGCTATAAAGGGACAGGGGCACAAAGTGACAAACACACACAGGGGGACAGACACACAGGGACAGACACACACAGGAGGACAGACACACACACGGACAGACACACATACACAGGGAAAGACACACAGGGACAGGGGCACAAAAGGACAAGGGCCCAAAGGGACAGGGACACACACAGGGACAAGCAGACACAGGGACAGGGTTAGGGACACACACAATGGCAGGAACAAAAACACACACACAGGAACAAGGACAGACAGACATACAGGGACAGACAGACACAGGGGGACAGACAGACAGACACACACACAGGGACACACAGACAGACACAGGGACAGACAGACACACAGGGACACACACACAACTAGGCATCACCAAACTCCAGCCTGGCTCCTCTCTGTACAGCATCACAGCTCTCTGCTCCTCTGGCTTCTCCCCCACTGGTCACATGGGCAGATGACATCAGGAAGGTCCTTTAGCCCACAGCTCGATCTATCCCTGGACTGCAGGGGTGAGTGGGGAGGGGGGAGGACGGAACATCAGATAGGATAATGTTTCTTCCTCTGCTGCTGTGTAAACTGGCTTGTAAACCGTAAGATTAGAAAGTGAGGGGCCATTCAGCCCTGCCGGGCCCCCTAACCTCATGGGCCCCATAGCCATGGCGTGGTCTGCCGCCATTGGCGGTACGCCACTGCCTCCATCCACTCTTCCCCCATTTTCATTACCTCATCTCAGGTCTCTGTCTGCACTGTCTTACCTTCCCATAATGTAATTACCCTGCCCTCCAGTCCCTAGTTTAAACACTCCTCCAGCCTTCTAGCTATCTTCTCCCCGAAAACAGCTGCACCTTCCCTATTGAGATGCAGACCATCCCTACGATAGATCCTGTAGCCAACAGAGAAGTACTGAGGCACAGTAATTCTATGTATAAGCTAACAGATTGACTGGGATTGTTGCAGCAGTTCAACAAGATGCACATGGCAATTACACTCAACCTGCACAGTCCCTGCAGTCTTCCTACTCTCTCCCTATGCTTTCCCTAAAGACTTTAAAAACTCTTCCTACAATCTTACTACACTGTCCCGGCACTCTCATTATCCAATAGTCTGCTGTTAATAGCTTTCTGAAACACTGTCCCCAGTGTATAAGCGCTTGTCATGTCTTTCCTTATCTACCTAAGCTTATCCCACAGTGAAATTGCAGAGATCACACAAGATGAGGCTTTTATAGGGCTGTGACATCACAAGGGATGGCCATCTGCTGATATGCTGGCTGTGTGGCATTATGGGTGATCTCCCGTTACCGGGTTTCTTAATTTTACTTTGTAAAATATGCAGCAGCCATTTTAGAAAAAGAACAATTAGTTACCACAAAGCTTGAGGAAATTCACATTTGTGGCAAAATGAATTTCAGAAGATCAAATTGCACTTTGGATGCATCGATTTGTTCAACACTATATAAGACCAATTTAAAAAATTATTTTTAATGCAGAAATGTTGGCCTGCTGAAAAGTATGTACAGTATATGCACTCAATACCAGGTTGGGGCTCCTTTTGCATGAATTACTGCATCAATGCTGTAGATGGCTGCGCTGACTTTGATCTTGATTTAACACAGTGGACCAATAACAAGCTACAAAGGACTGTAATTTTCCCACTTCAGCACACAATGGCTAATAAGACTTTTCTTTTTTTACACCACTAATAAAAAAAAAGGCTTCAGTAAATGGCACTGCGGGGCTATACGGCAAATAAAACTTTTTTTGCCACTAATACACGCTATAAAGGGACAGGGGCACAAAGGGACAAACACACACAGGGGGACAGACACACAGGGACAGACACACATAGGGGGACAGACACACAGGGACGGGCACAAAGGGACAAACACACACGGGGGACAGACACACAGGGACAGACACACATAGGGGGACAGACACACACAGGAGGACAGACACACATACACAGGGAAAGACACACAGGGACAGGGGCACAAAAGGACAAGGGCCCAAAGGGACAGGGACACGTCTTTCCCTAAACTTATCTCACAGTGAAATTGCAGAGATCACACGAGATGAGGCTTTTATAGGGCTGTGACATCACAAGGGATGGCCATATGCTGATATGCTGGCTGTGTGGCATTATGGGTGATCTCACGTTACCGTGTTTCTTAATTTTACTTTGTAAAATATGCAGCAGCCATTTTAGAAAAAGAACAATTAGTTACCACAAAGCTTGAGGAAATTCACATTTGTGGCAAAATGAACTTCAGAAGATCAAATTGCACTTTGAATGCATCAATTTGTTCAACACTATATAAGACCAATTAAAAAAAATATTTTTAATGCAGAAATGTTGGCCTACTGAAAAGTATGTACAGTATATGCACTCAATACTAGGTTGGGGCTCCTTTTGCATGAATTACTGCATCAATGCGGTAGATAGCTGCGCTGACTTTGATCTTGATTTAACACAGTGAAAGTATTCGGCCCTCTGGAACTTTTCAACCTATTGCCACATTTCAGGCTTCAAACAAAAAGATATAACATTTTGCACGCCCAGATATAAATAATTTTGCACGCCCCACTTTTCAGTTTTATTATTACAAAAAAGTTTCAATGATCCAATAAATTTCGTTCCACTTCACAATTGTGACCCACTTGTTGTTGATTCTTCACCAAAAATTTTAAATGTTTTGTTTGAAGCCTGAAATGTGGCAAAAGGTTGAAAAGTTCCAGGGGGCCGAATATTTTCGCAAGGCACTGTAGAATCAAGACTGAAAGCCTTTCCAGCATTATGTAGCCTTTTACAAATAAAATGTTAAATCACACCAGATAAACCTATATTTCCTCAAGCTTAGTACCTCCCCCTATATCCTAAAGTGCTATTAGATAGGGGAACATGGGGAACCTGACAGATCCACTGTAATAACATTATTTTGTGTTTACTGTTTTCTTTAGTACCAAAAGACTTGACAATATGAACACAAGACTTCAGCATCAACTCGAAAAAGATCAAGGTAAGTTTTTTTAACAGTTTTGTTTTTTTGCAATTCAGAATATTTCACTAGTCTAGTCCAATGTTTTTAAAATTAGCAGAACCCAGGGAGAAGTGGGATGTTAACATTGTTCCAACCTGCATTTAAGGTTATCCATCTCTTTGGGATGTTGATACAAATAAAGGGGTTGTCTTAGATTTTGATATTGATGGACTGTCCTCGGGATAGGTCATCAATATATGATGAGCTGTCTGAAGAGGCTGAAGCACTCCGGCACTCTTTGGCCAGGAAAATCACGTTCATCGATCACGTGGCCTATGCTCAGTCCTAATCAAGTGAATGGGTCTGCAATACTATGCACAACCACTGTACAATGTACATTCTCTCTGCATGAGCCTGACCTGCATTAGTAAAAGGTGGGGCAGGAATGAGGACTGCTTTGTATTATTCACTGCAAGGGTCAACAGTAGCAATATTTGACAATAGAGGTAGCACAGCTCTGCACCGGCACCACACGCTCCAGTCATGTGTCTTCTTTGGCGTTAGACTGAAAAAGGTCATTCAGACCGAAACGTCTCATAAAATACGCATAATTCATGCATTTTACTAATAATTTCCACAAGTGCTTGAGAGCTGTTATTCAATTGTCTTACAGTCCTATGGGACCATACCTTGAATAAACCTAATTGCAAGTATCCTGAAGAGAGTGCGTGATTTTCTACCTACATGCTTGGTGTATTTATACATGCACAAGTGATAACTGACAGAAGAAAGAGTGGCTGGTCCTGAATGAACCTAGAAAACTTCTCCCTTTTAATTGGCATCAACAAGAGTACAGTGAGAATATGGAAAGGGTTCAGTAATCATGGTATGTTCCAACAAAAGAGAAAAAAACATGGATTGCACATCCCCATGCTATGCATCGATCAATTATTGCTTCTCAGGAAAATTCATATCGCTTCTCAGCATAAATAATAGTATACCAAGCCCTAATCTGCATAATGTATATGAGGCATTAGTATTAGGGATGAGCGAACTTTTGAAAAGTTCGGTTCGATTCGGCGAACTTTCGTGAAGTAAGGATTCGTACGAACCGAACCTAAAACGAACCTTGCTATAACGGCTAAATAATTGCAGCTACAATAGCGGGAGTCTGATAGGGTATAGTTTCGTTTAGTTGCAGTTGCTATTACAATGAAAAAAGTGGAAAAAATCAAAGTGCAAAAATAGTGAAACCTCAGCCAGGTCGACAACATTTGACAGCATTGAAGATGTTCGCTGGAGCAGTCCATGTCATGCCAGAGCACCAAAAACACACGGTAGATCGTGGCACCAGCCCAAGAATAGGCTGCGTTGAAGTCGATGCGGTCTCAGTGACATCACAGGTCAGAAGACAGACAGGCGTACCATTTAATTAGACCTTGTGCACCCCAGAACAGGTACACATTAGCCAAGGTGTAAGTGATTACACGGGACATAGGACACAAAGTGCAAGTTGGCAACACCGGCAGCATTGCCTTGGACCCAGTAGGGTGGAAAACAGACATTTGACAGTGGAACCAGCAGCAGTAATAGTACTGTATTGGACCCAGTATGGTTGAGAACAGACAATTGACGGAGGAGGAGGAGGCAGCAGCACTTGAATGCACCCAGGCCAGTATGGTTGAGAACAGACAATTGACGGAGGAGGAGGCAGCAGCACTTGATTGCACCCAGGCCAGTATTGTTGAGAAGAGACAAGTTGAGGAGGAGGAGGAGGAGGCCGCACTTGATTGCACCCAGGCCAGTATTGTTGAGAAGAGACAAGTTGAGGAGGAGGAGGCAGCATTTGATTGCACCCAGCATTTGATTGCAGGCCAGTATTGTTGAGAAGAGACAAGTTAAGGAGGCAGCTTCAGCAGCTCTTGATTGCACCCAGGCCAGTATGGTTGAGAACAGACAATTGACGGAGGAGGAGGAGGCAGCACTTGATTGCACCCAGGCCAGTATTGTTGAGAAGAGACAAGTTGAGGAGGAGGAGGCAGCACTTGATTGCACCCAGGCCAGTATTGTTGAGAAGAGACAAGTTGAGGAGGCAGCTTCAAAAGCTCTTGATTGCACCCAGGCCAGTATGGTTGAGAACAGACAATTGACGGAGGAGGAGGCAGCAGCACTTGATTGCACCCAGGCCAGTATGGTTGAGAACAGACAATTGACGGAGGAGGAGGAGGCAGCACTTGATTGCATCCAGGCCAGTATTGTTGAGAAGAGACAAGTTGAGGAGGAGGCAGCATTTGATTGCACCCAGGCCAGTATTGTTGAGAAGAGACAAGTTGAGGAGGAGGAGGAGGAGGCAGCACTCGATTGCACCCAGGCCAGTATTGTTGAGAAGAGACAAGTTGAGGAGGCAGCTTCAGCAGCTCTTGATTGCACCCAGTATGTTTCCAAATAGACAATTGACGGTGGGGGCATTAGTAGGAGCAGTATTCATTTGGACCCAGAAGGGCCTAGTACAGAGAACTGAAGTTGGAAGCTAAGAATATGCACGCTTGTAAAAATCAGTTTTTATACATGACAAAATGTTGATGTTGAGTTCAGCACAGGACAGTCAACGTTAAAAAAAGCCCTCTAACATTACAGCTAGTCTAGTAGGATACGGATACGGTTATATAGACAGACAACCTCACCCACAGAATCCATGAGGTGAAGAAAGGACATTTAAAAAGGCACAGATTCAAGAAGGCTTTACGCCAGTTCCATTATCCAAAAATACGTGTCCAATTTTCATGAAATGGACACCTAACTGGCACTCGCTTTACAAATTGACGCAACAAACCTGTTGAATCTGGGCCTAAGGCTGTTGGCGAGACATATATATATATATATCTTTGTTACACCAGTTTGATGTCCTAACCGAGTGCAGCGCCCAACCCAATGGATGTATGCTTTTGTGTTTTTTTAGAGCTGTCACCAGCTGGCTTAAAGGATAAGTCCGGGCAATTTATAAGTTTCTGGGTCAAGTAAGGGCACAGAAAGTTATTAATTGCCTGGACTTATCTTTTAAAGGGGGTAGGGGAAAAACCCCTGATGGGTTATGGGAGTGACCTTCCCGCCCTCTCTTTGGTCACTCCCAAAAAACCTCACCCTATGGGTACCTTCACATGTGGCTGCGGGTCTGCTGAATAAAATCCACAGGGCATTTTTATACCGTTCACCAAACGGCGTTCAGTACTATTGTGCCGTCCGGACATACGCAGTTCTGCACTGAACTGGGTATTTGCGTCCAGCCCCATAGTACTGAAGGTGGCATAAAATCAGCCAACGATGCGCTGTGGATTTTAGGCAGCAGAGAACCCCAAAAAAGCATCCCATTGTAAAGGCACCCGTAAATAAGGCAAGTTAACCTGCCTTTCAGCAACTGTTTGTTGCTGTAACTAACTGTGGAGGTTTTTTATATCACAGTTGAAGGACAGCAGCCTCCGTGATATATACCCCATAGACAGCCTTATTCCACGCGTGACTGCATGAGAGGCGTGAAATCATTCGCACAGAGAAGAACCCCATCGGGATTTGCGGTGCGAGATTTTACTACTCTCATGATATCAACAAAATACCTCAAGAACAGTTAGTACCCGCTCACAAAACGGTGAGGAATGTTCCTTGGCACAGGTGCCAGGGATAGAACCCCACGGCTATAGTTCACAAAAGGTGAAATCCCCACTTTGTGAGCATAGTCGTGGGGATTATTTTAGGGATGGTACTGTTCTTGGGGTATGGGTTGGACGGTGCACCGGTGTGAGGCATTAAGCTGGTGTGGAGATGTTAAATGGCCAACACACCATGGGCATTCAATTTGGAGATGGGGTTCTGTTTATTCAAATGTATCTGAATTAAGTAGGGAATTTTTAAGGGGATTTTGTTTAATTTGGGGTCTAAGGGGGGAACATTACTTAATAAGTTAAATTACGGATTTTTACGTTGGGCACATATTTAGGATATTAAGGACAGTTTCTTGGACACACGGATTGCCATGCAAGACGGGTGACTGATGACTTAGCCATTCACATCAGGCAGGGGGGTGGTATAATCCAATGTAATCCAGGCACAATTCATCTTTACAAAAGTCAGCATCTCAACACTGTGGCAAGAGAGCCTTGTTCTTTGCGGTGTTAAGATGTTACCTGCCACACTGAACACCCTCTCTGACGCAACACTACTGGCTGGACAGGACAGCAGAGCCAAAGAAAACTCTGCCAGTTGAGGGCAAATGTCCAGTTTCTCTGCCCAGCTGCCCAGTACTGCACAGGGTCGGTGACACTTTCGGGCAGGGTACAATCCAGATAGGCAGTGACCTGGTGGGTGAGCTCATGCTGGTCCATGCCATGAGTCCGGTGTTGTGTCCCCTCTTCAGCAGCTGGCTGCATGAAATCGCTCATCAGAGATTGGAGGCTGTAGCGACTTCTCACGCCTCCACTAGTGGTGGTGGTAGTGGAGCGCGCTGGTTCCCCCAGAGAGGATGTTGTCGGGGAACCTGGCTGGTCTCGCTGGTAAGTTGAGACCAACTGACTGGTGAGTAGGTCCCGGTAGTACACCAGTTTTGCCTCCCTCTCTGATGGCGGAAAAAATTCAGCCATTTTGCGGCGGAAGCGAGGGTCCACCAGGGTGGCCAGCCAGTATTGGTCCCTCTGGCGGATGTCCACAATCCGGCTGTCATTCCTGAGACATTCCCGTAGGCACCTTGCCATCTGCACCAAAGACAATGAGCGCCTCTCCTCTCCACTGTCCACGGTATAGTTCCAGGGTCTGCTGGGGTCTTCCTCCTCTTCCTCTACCACCTCATCCTCCATCTCCTCCTGTGATTGAGAGGCAGAGAAGCCAGGTGGCGGTGTATGGAATGGCTGGGCGTAGACATCTTCCTCCTCCTCGCCCTCCATCTGCACTTTATCCATCTCTGGGCTCAAGGCGATGTTCAGCCTTGGAGTGGTGGCCTGGGAATCCTCGCTGATGTTGTTCAGCGCACTTTCCAGAACATGGACGAGTGGGATGATGTCGTTGATCCCATAGTCATGCCTGCTCACAAACAGAGTCTCGTCCTCAAAAGGGATCAACAATTGGCAGACTTCACACATCAACTGCCAGTGTGTGACTTGGAAGTCGCAGTGTGGCGTGAAGCTGCCTGATTGCCCCATGAGGTAGTCTGTAACGGCTGACCTTTGCTAGTATAGGCGGTCCAGCATATGGAGGGCAGAATTCCAGCGTGTTGGCACGTCGCAGATTAGCCGATGTTGGGGCAGACTGCGCTGTCTCTGGATCCTAAGCAGGGTGTTCCTTGCAGTGTAGGAGTGGCTGAAGTGTTTGCACACTCTGCGTGACATCCTCATAAGGTCTTGTAGTGCAGGAAATGATCGAACAAACCTGTGCACTATGAGGTTTATCACATGTGCCATACAAGGTGTATGACTCAGCCCTCCCTGCTGCACTGCAGAGACAATGTTCCTCCCATTGTCTGCTACAACACTTCCCACCATTAGTTGACGTGGGGTCAGCCATTCATCTATCTCCTCCCTGATGGTCCGGAGGAGCTCCTGCCCACTGTGTCTCCGTTCACCCAGGCTCACCAAATGGAGGACAGCCTGAGAGCGCCGGGCCTGACATCAGTGGTAAGACACTGGGGCAGGTTGGACTGCAGTCAAAGCGGCGGATGGTTGCAAGGTGGTGGAGGCAGAACTTGTGCTTCCCGCTGCTGGCCCCCTAAAGCACCGTGGAGGTGACAGTGGCAAGAATGGGCCAACTTCCTGATGGTCTTCTGGGAGGATGTTGACCCAATGGGCAGTAACAGACATGTACTGCCCTTGCCCATAATTAGAGGACCAGACATCAGCACTCAGGTGCACGGTCTTGGACACCGAGAGTCCCAATGAGTCGCCAACCTTTTTCTGCACATAACTGTGCAGTGATGGGACAGCTTTGCCAGAGATGTAGTGGCGGCTGGGAAATCGCCATCTGGGGTGCGTACACACCATAAAATCCATGAAAGGCTGGGAGTCCACAAGGTTGAAGGGCAGGGACTGAAGCACCAGCTGCTTAACCAGGTGTCCGGTCAGTTTCTGGGCCATGGGATGGCTGCTGGAATAGACCTGACGTCTGCCCATGGACTCAGTCATGGATTGCTGCCTCGTTAGCAGTGTAGATGGCAGTGACACTGTGCTGCTGCTGGCACCTGAGGCTGAGGAGCCCTGAGTTCCACTGAGAGGATGCTGCATGATGGGATCTGCAGTGTATGGTGCATCCTGTCAGGAGGTGGTATTGGGGTCACGGTTCTTCCAGGCCTGTTGGTGTTGTCTTTCCATATGCTTTCTCATGGATGTTGTCCCAAGATTATCACCCCTACCACGACTGACCCTCTCATTGCACAGCTGGCACAAAGCGATGTGCTTATCTGTCCCCAGGCGGAAGAACTGCCAGACAACAGAGGACCGTGGTTTGCTGACAGCCACGGGGGGTCTTGCTGGCTCTTGACTGCCACTGCTGCCTGAGGGTGCCCTCTCAGGACCAAGGCTTTGAGGTAATGATCTCTGCCTGGTAGCTTGTCTTCTACCCCTCCCTCTTGTGCCTCGGTTCCTTGCAACAGTGGGATGTTGCTGCGTCGGTGGCACCTCTATTTCCTCCCCTGATGATGCTGAGGATAATGCTGCTTGAGGGCGCCATGTCCGATCAGCGACATCATCATCAAAGTCAGCACCAATGCTACTTTCCTCTGGTGGCTGGGACAGGATATCAGGTTGGCCTGGATGCCCCCTGCCTGTTGACTGCTACAGCAACCTCCTCTGGAGTCTCAGTACGTTCCACCCGCTGACTTTGGTGGACTTCCTCCTCTCCTCCTCCTCATCACTAAAAAGTGGTAGAGACTCCAAGGGCAGATCAAGGTTTGCCAAGAGTTCCCTGGCAGAAGGTGCCTCAAAGGTGAGTGGCATTCTAATAACAGGGGACGGGGCAGAGGACTCTCGCTGACCGTCCCATGTAAGGGTGGTGTCGGATGATCCAGCCGATGCTTGACTCCTCATTTGGGAGCTTTGGGCGGTGGAACTGGAGGATTGGGTAAGCCAATCTAGAACCGCTGGCTGTGTGGTTCTTACATGACCAGTGGGCGTCAGGGGTAGCTGCACCCTGCTGCCACACCTGTTACCCCCGGCTGCCACCGGGCCTGGTGCTGCCACTTCTCCTACCCTCCACGCCTGCTGTTGCACTCCTTGCCTGGGAAGTGCTGAACTAGGACGCTTGGACATATTTATTTGGGTGGGGGAAAATGAAATGAGAATAAAAAAAAAGCTTCTATAGGTTACTTCACCTTAGAGAGCTTTACACCTGTATTGGTGATAAGTGAGTTTATTGGCCGGAAGGCACAAAGTTTAAATGAGTGATGCTTTGTGGGTTGACGGCACCCAGCAAAGCAGAAATGGACAGGTTTTGTGGGGCGCTGACTTAGCGTCACACTCTATGGAGGGCTTGAACAAGTTTTTGCTGCTATAGGTTACTTCACCTATAACAGCTTTATGAGAAAAGAAACTTTTTAATTTACTTTTTTGAAATATTTTGTATTTTTTTAAACTTTTTAAACTTTATTTTTTTATAATTTTTTAACTTTTTTTAAAAACTTTTTATAACTTTTTTTACACTTTTTTTTTTTACTTTTTTTTAAACTTTTTTTGTTGCGGCTAAACGGGGTTGACAGCACCAGCAGAGCAGCAACATGTAGCGTGTACTCTCTGGTCACGGGACAGGAGCTGGTTCAATTGCTACCTGTCCTGACTCTTTTCTCACTTTTCTCTCCCTATTTCTTTTTTATCTCCCTAGATCTCACTATTTTTTTTATTTAGATGCCTATCTCTCCCTATCTCTTGATTTTCTCAGCCTCTTTCCCTATCTATCACCTTATCTTCTAATCTAGCTTTCCTGGATCTTAGCTGTTGTTCTTTCTCTTCCTCTCTCCTGTTTCTCTCACTAACCCTTTCTATCTATTCTCTATCTCTCCCTGTATCTATCTAGTTGTTTGGCTATCTATCTCTTTTCCCTCTCTATCTAATATTGGAGCTCCTCTCCCTGTGAAGTCTGCGACGCACTGACTAGCTTTGTCACGCTCAGTCACTTCAGGGGCTGTGGGGTGACGTCACACATCTTGATTTTCACAGAAAAACCGGGATACAAGGGGAATTATAGGAGTAATAATCCCTTGTATCCTGGCTCTATTCTGTGAAAAAAGTACAGTTTTGCGTCGCTGTTGTTATTTTTAACCAGATTCGTTACGAACTTTCTCAAAGTTCGGTTCGGTGATGAAACCGAACTTTTGGCAAAGTTCGTAACGAATCTGGTTCGTTTGCGGTTCGGTTCGCTCATCCCTAATTAGTATACATTTAATCAAAATGCAAGGCTGCCTGTACGAGTGGGTACCTACCCTAAACTGATGGGCACTGCATAACAACAAAGCAGTCCACAGCACCCCTGCTGTCAGACTAAGCCCCTTGGCACTGGGCAGCCCAACCCACAGTCACAGCAACAACAGCAGCAGCCATGTAGTACCGCACCATATCAACAGATTCAAAAGCTCACCTTTTCTTGTGGTCCCAGGAACTGCAGTAGCAGCATAACATGGAACAGACAAGCAATAGATCGGCTGTTTAGGGGTAGAAGAAGAACAGTTGTAGTAACAGCTGTTGTAGCATTAATATTGGTGGCAGTAGGGTTTAGCAGCCATAAGTAACAACGTTGGTGGCGGAACATATTGGCGCAGAAAGCAGCAATAGAATGATGGTCATAGTGGCATCAGTTGGAGCATGATGGTAGGAAGGAAGACAGCAAGCAGTGGCAAGATGGGGCACCATCAGCAAGGCCAGATCTATTCATCGGTCTCAGCTGGAGAGTTTGACAATCCTCCTAGATCCTCTTCATTTTGACAAAAGTGATCTTATGGACACTAGCAGAGGACCCCTTATTATTTTGGGTGTCACCACGCCACCTGTGGCACTAAAAACCCTCTCTGACATGACACTGGAGGCTGGCAAGAGAATAGAGCATAATGGGCCAATTTGGGAAAAAAAACTGTTAGCAATTAGCTGTACTTGCTGTGGCTCTGCTACTTTTCTAACAGAGACAGCTGGAAAAAAGGTGACTAAAATTTGGGTGAAAAACCAAATTTGCAGACCAAAGAGAGTCAATTATTTCTGAATGCAGCAGTACTCTTGCTTGCCTGGCCAAAAGTCTCACCACAATGCCCAGGCCAAAGCCCATAAAAAGTAAATCTAGGCGAAGGTGTGGAAGTATGAGACATTTTTCATACAATGATTTCAGAATGCGGCCGTACTCTTGCTTGCCTAGCCAAAAGCCCACCACACCTCCTGGGCCAGTGCCCAGAAAATGATAATTACTCTTGTCAGCAATTTGATTTTCCAGAGCCCATTACAGCACCAGGAGAGGGTCTGCCCGCTAGAAAAGGAAACCTACAGGTATAAAAATTTGAAACCACCTATCTATCTTACTTAGTGGTTTTCATAGAAGAAAGACCATTAGCAAGACCAAAGCCAAACACTGAACTTCATTCTTGCATCCTGTTGAATTTTCATTTAATTTTAGAGCTAGTAATACTGTTCATTTTTTTAATGCAGACCAACTGCCACCTTCACCAATATGCATATACCCAGAAACAGATAAGGAATTAGAAAGGTGCTCCTGAAATTTGCCGATGCCCATGATGTATATATTTTTTGTTATTTATGTATTTATTTCTTCATTCTAAGGAAAGGCAGGTGATTTAAAGTTTTATATATTTTAAATATTTTTTTTACTTTTTTTTTTCGATTGTTTTGTAGCTCGTGTTTGAGGCTACAAGACTCACAATTTTTTTTTAAATTCTGTACCATCATGTTTCATAAGGATCTATGATTAGAGCAGAATTGCTCATTATTTATGTTGGCCTGTCACCTGCTAGCCAAAATAAGAAATGCATCTCCAATACCCTGGGTCTCTTTAGAGAAACCCAGCATATTGAATTCAATTACCGGCATCTTCATTGGATGCAGAGGATGACAGTAATTGCATTTTTTTTAGCTTTTAGAGTGATCAAGGTGTGATCACCGGCATCTAAAGGCTTTAATGACCGCAATCGGAATTATTTGCCGGTCACGGTCATTAGCTGCGGGTCTCTGCTGTTTGAAAACAGTGGAGAGCAAAATGGGTTAACTCCAAGGGATAGGTCACAAGAACAGGACAGATCTAAACAATAACGCATGAAGAACCTGAGAGATGAGGACCAGATAGCAGCTTTGCATGTGTCCTCAATTGATGCATCTGCTCTCTCAGAATGCAGACACTGATTTAGTAAAGTGTGCTGTCAATCCTACAGGAACTGGTTTCTGCATGGAAACATAAACTAAAGCAAAGAGCTAGCTATGAACCTTTTACTGGCTGCCTTTAATTATTTGTCACTGCAAACTGTACAAACAGAGAAGATTTATAATCCTTAGTAGCCTGCAGATAAAGCAGGCCAGAAGCTAAAAACATACCTCCTAACGTCTAAACAATTAAACTCCTGTTTTTGGAAAGAAAGATTATTGCAGAAAGAAAGAACCATCTCTTGTGACCTGTGAAATCTAGACACCTCCTTTGGCAAAAAAGCTGGATCATGCCTGTCTTTCTGAATGGATATGTAAGGAGGGTTGATGGACAAGGCCTGTGATTTACAAAAAAAAAAAAACACTTACTGTAGGTAAGAAAAATGGAATCCTATCACTAGGGTAAATAAATCCCAAGTAAGAGGTTTATAAAAACTGACTGGCATTTAATCTGATTAAAGATTTTATGAAGCAAGAAACCCAAGGGTGAGTAGCAAGATTAACATCCCACAACACATAAGTGCTGAAACCTGGACCTTGAGGATATTCACTGAAAGACCCTTTTCCCAACCTTTTTGAAGAAATTCCATGACCTGTAGTAGGCTGAGCTGACAAGAGGCTAACCCTAGGACTAACCCTAGAAATCTGAAAAAAGCAAACCATGTTCTGCCATCTTTCAGAAGAGCTGGACATTCTGTTAGAACCCATAGGTATGCCATTTGAACATAGCTCCCTGCTC
>ONZH01016100.1:0-28278 GCA_900303285.1 Rhinella marina | reverse complement strand
GTCTCACCTCTTGGGCCTCCACATAATTTTTAAGAGGTCTCACCTCTTGGGCCTACAAAATTTTTTAAGAGGTCTCACCTCTTTGGGCCTCCACAAATTTTTAACAGGTCTCACCTCTTGGGCCTCCACATAATTTTTAAGAGGTCTCACCTCTTGGGCCTCACACAAAATTTTTAAGAGGTCTCACCTCTTGGGCCTCCACATAATTTTTAAGAGGTCTCACCTCTTGGGCCTCCACATAATTTTTAAGAGGTCTCACCTCTTGGGCCTCCACATAATTTTTAAGAGGTCTCACCTCTTGGGCCTCCACAAAATTTTTTTAGACAGGTCTCACCTCTTGGGCCTCCACATAATTTTTAAGAGGTCTCACCTCTTGGGCCTCCACATAATTTTTAAGAGGTCTCACCTCTTGGGCCTCCACATAATTTTTAAGAGGTCTCACCTCTTGGGCCTCCACACAATTTTTAAGACGTCTCACCTCTTGGGCCTCCACAAAATTTTCCATGAGCCTCTGGCCAGCCCACGGCCTCTTCCTGCCTTTTGCGGTCCTACGCATCCCTCAACATCCCCACTGCTTTACCTGCTAGACATGACACTGGGCCAGGTCGGGTCACTGACATCTCAAGCGCCAACAATTTGGGAATTTTAAGGCTTCTGCATGTGTTTGAGTTGTTTTTACATTTTAAAGAAGACATGTCTGACCACATCTCACACACACACACAATGACAATTAGGGGTGGGGTCTATTTGCTTTCCCCCTTGCCTATGCCATCTGTGGTTGTCATAGGCAACGTGATTTTAAGGGGTGCAGAATTTTATCTTCTTTTTTGTCTAGTATGGCTTGGGGTCCATGGCAATGTAGAGGAAAGAAGGTTTCCTTGTATGGTCTCACTTTATAGAGAGGTTATATTGTCTTTGGAGTGTATTGTTGAGAGGCTGTGATAGTGGCGTAATAGTGCGAGGGCGCGTTATATGCACCCAGACATGCTTCCCCTGCTGTCCCAGTTGCATTCCAGCAGTGTTGGCATCCTTTTCTGAGGTTTCAGGGTGGACTTGGTGACCTCCAAGTGGTCGAATTGAGATTTCCAAGTGGCGAGCATTTTTTTCCCATAGACTTTAATGGGATTCGATAATCGGTCGAATAGTCGAATTTCGCTGTCTATTCGAATCGAATTTCGAACTTTCGAATATTTCACTACTCGCTCATCTCTAATTAGTAACATGCAGACAGTACTTGATGATGATGATGTAGCTGATCAGACTTGGGAGCCAGGTGAATTAGAGGCTTCGTCATCATCAGGAGAAGAGGGTGGCAGCTTGCCTGTGAGGCAGCGGCGGAGCTAGCAAGTCGCTTGCGTGGCCAGGAGTCAGCAGGGAAGCAGCAGTGGGTGGTCGGGAGCCAAACGTGCCCGGTGTAGACCACCCGCTTTGCTGGAGTCTACCTGCCCAGAAAGTAGTGGTGTAGAGGTTAACAGAAGCAGTAGCAGTCAGTCAGTGCGGAGTGTTGGGAGTAAAATCACCTTCTCGGCGGAGGAGGAGGTGAACATGGCCATTTGTATAATTTGTGGGCAGAAGGTGAAGCGTGCCCAGGGTGCCAATGTTCTAAATCCCAGCAGACGCTTGTAGTTTTCCAAATGTATGCTATTTGATCATCACGGGGTATACACCTAAAACAGAGGTCGCGTTTTGACATCAGCCGTCCTGTGAGCGTTAATCAATCAATGTATCACATGACCAAAACAAAAAGCAAAAAACAGAAACAAAGAGATGTCAAATTTGTAACGATACCAAGCTTAAAAGCAGTGAATCAGGATAATCAATTATTCATAGTAAAGTTCAAAAATCATCTGAATGTTGCAGTCTGAAAAGGAAACAATATATATTAAAGGCCTTATCAGGTCAATCATAGGTTCATACAAGATGTGTCACTTCATACTCCCTATTGAGTCCCCTAGGATGTAATGTCTCTAATGTATGGATCCAATAGGCCTCCCGGCGTAGCAATAGATTTTTTATGTCACTGCCCCCCTCCCCCCGTCTGGGTCTAGTGATCTGTTCAAGCACTTGGAATCTCAACTGAGAAATTGAGTGACGATATTGATGAAAATGGTGAGGTAGCGGAAGGAGTAAGTTTTTTGTGCGAATTGTCTCGCCTATGTATACCAAGCCACAAGGGCATTTTATGAGATATATAACATTGGTCGAGTCACAGTTGAAAATACCTTTCACCTTAAATGGTTTGCCAGTGTGTGGATGGTAAAAGTTTTCACCTTTGAATTTGTGTGAACACTGGGTACAATGTAAGCACGGGAATGTGCCATTCCTCTGAGTGGTTAGCAGACATTGACGGGGGTTGGTTTTCATTCTGCCTATATTGGCATGGAAAAGCTGGTCGCGCAAATTCCCACTACATTTATTGGGTGGATTTTTAAATTCCAATATCTGGGGGTAAGATGTACCCAACAAGAACCAGTGTTTACGTATTATCTGGTCAAACTGTTTATTGAAAGGGTGAAATTTATGTGAAAAGACCACACGAGGGCCCTTGGAATTTTTATGCCCCGCCTCCAACCGTGAGTCCGTACTGGCCTCTTTCAATATCTGGGGTGGGTAGCCCCTCTGTTGAAATCTGTCTGTCATTTCCTGGATCCTTCGTTCCTGTAATTCTGGATTGGATACTATCCGTCTAACCTTCTTAAATTGTGATTTTGGGTATAGCTCTTTTTAAAGAGGGAGGGTGTGCACTGGAGAAATGTAATATACTATTTTTATCTGTCTCCTTTCTATACAAGTCAGGATAGCATACCTCTTTCGTTCTTACTCACTAATGTGTCCAAAAAGCTCACTGAATGTTGGTCATACGTAATGGTGAATTTGAGGCCCACATATGATGTATTCAGGTGTTCAAAGAAGGCCAGCAAGGACTCGAGTGGCCCCGCCCATACGCAAAAAAATGTCATCAATAAATCTTTTCCAGATTAACAAGTTTTCTTGATATAATGTATTATTGTAGACATAAGTTTCCGCAAACGATGACATAAATGTATTTGCGTAGGGCGGGGCCACATTCAAGCCCCTTGCAGTCCCTTGTCGCTGTAAGTAAAATTGGTCACCAAACATAAAATAATTTTCATTCAGAACCAGATGTAAGAGTTTCCAAAGAAATTCCTGTTATTCATCGGTATAATCACTGGTTAGTAAAAGTCTGGAAACAGCCGCTATTCCCCCTTCATGGTCGATAGAAGTATATAAGCTCACTACATCGATTGTGACAAGCCAGCTATTTTCTGGGATTCTTTCAAGTTCTTTTAAAATATCCAAAACATTGGAAGTATCCAAAAGAAATGAAGGGGTTTCCTTCACTAAAGGGGTTAGTACTTTTTTCCAGCAGAGTTGACTGATGCCACAATAGGGCGCCCTGGGGGTCAATTAATGTCTTGTGAACCTTGGGGAGTACATAGAACACCGGGGTCACAGGTGACTGATTGATCAGGAATTCAGACATCTTATCATTAACCCTCGATCAGAAAAATGGCGGATCACCATGGGTTTTTTTGTCCTTAATCCGGAATATTGGATCATTATCAAAGGGTATATAAGTGTCCTCATCTGAGAGCTGGCGCATTACTTCTTTTACATAATTCGCCCTATCCAGGATGACCAGGGAGCCCCCTTTATCCGCAGGCTTGATTACTAAATCCTTATCTTCCAACAATCCTTGTATAGCCTGTCTCTCTTGGGGGGTCACATTATGTTTAACATGCAGCCTGCCTTTCTTAATGGATTCCATCAGGACCTTAACTTCCCTAGTAACAAGTTCAATATAGGTTTCCACCGGATGGTAGATCCCTGAATGTCCCCACATTGTCCCTCTCGGGCATACAGTTTCCAGTGGATAAATCGCCTTCAGACCTGGCAAAATGGGCTTTTAGTCGCAGCCTCCTATAAAATTGCTGCAGGTCAATGTCCATCTGGAAACTGTGAAATCGAGATACTAAGGGCTAAATGACAAGCCCTTTTCTAGTGCTCGTATCCAGGGGCGCACCTACAGGGGGGGTCCAGCGGGTCTGGACCCCCCCTAGAACCATAAAGAAATTTTTATTTATTTTTTTTAATACCTCAGGGCCGCACCGCAATCGCCACAGGCGGCGCGGCCCTGGTTCGTTTTGTGGGCGGCAGCAGCGCTAAAGAGGAGAGGGGAGAGAGGTTTTTCTCCTACCTCTCCTCTGCGCTGCTGTAATGTCGTATCTGATTGGTGGAGAAGCAGAGGGCGGAAGCTGCTTCTCCACCAATCATTTCAAGCCCCCGCTCCAGAGCCCCATGTGACTGGCTGCCCGGCCAGTCCTTCCACCGGGCAGAACAGCCATCCAGCCGGACCTCGCTCCCGCCGGAACAGCCATCCGGCCAGCCAAAAATGGTGAGTCTGTGCCCCCCTGCCTTGTATTGTGCCCCCCCTGCCTTGTATTGTGCCCCCTGCCCTGTATTGTGCCCCCCTGCCCTGTATTGTGACCCCCCTGCCCTGTATTGTGCCCCCCCTGCCCTGTATTGTGCCCCCCCTGCTCTGTACCGTGCCCCCTGCCCTGTACCGTGCCTCCCTGCCCTGTATTGTGCCCCCCCTGCCCTGTATTGTGCCCCCCTGCCCTGTACTGTGCTGCTCTGTACTGTGTCGCCCCGGCCCTGTATTGTGCCCCCCCTGCCCTGTACCGTGCCGCCTTGCCCTGTACTGTGCCCTTGTCTTTTACCATGCCTCCTGTACCGTGCCCTGTACTAGGGCTGCACGATATATCGAAAACTCGGTACGGTTTCGGTACCTAGTGTGGTACCGAAGCTCGATACCGAGTTTTCTTGCCGTCCGATACTTAGAACATGGCGTGCGCATCACTTTGATGCGGTTGCCATGTTCTAATATCTGCCGCGCTGCCAGGGGCCCCGCGCCCCCCTCAGATCAGCCCACCCAGGTCCCAGCCACTTAAAAAAAAAATCATACTTGCCTGTTCTGGCCGCCGCTGTCCTCACTGGTTCTGCGCTCCACCTACTTCCCTGGCGCGCACTATGACCTGACGCTATGACCTGACGCAGCGCCAGGTCATAGTGAGCGCCGGCAGGCAAGAGAGTGGAGCGGGGAACCTGAGGACAGCGGCGGCCAGAACAGGTAAGTATGATTTTTTAAAGTGGCTGGGTGGGCTGATCTGAGGTCTGAGGGGGGCACAAGACGCCGACCTGAGGTCTGATGGGGGCACATTGTGTTGATCTGAGGGGGGCCACAAGACGCTGACCTGAGGTCTGATGGGGGCACATGGGGGCACATTGTGTTAATCTGAGGTCTGATGGGGGCACAAGACGCTGGTCTGATGGGGGCACAAGACGCTGACCTGAGGTCTGATGGGGGCACAAGACGCTGACCTGAGCTCTGATGGGGGCACAAGACGCTGACCTGAGGTCGGATAGAGCCACAAGACGCTGACCTGAGATTTGATGGGGGCACATTTTGTTGATCTGAGGTCTGATGGGGGCACAAGACGCTGATCTAAGGTCTGATGGGGGCACAAGACGCTGATCTGAGGTCTGATGGGGACACAAGACGCTGATCTGAGGTCTGATGGGGGCACAAGACGCTGACCTGAGCTCTGATGGGGGCACATTGTGTTGATCTGAGGTCTGATGGGGGCGCAAGATGCTGATCTGAGGTCTGATGGGGGCACAATGTGTTGATCTGAGATTTATTATCCCTGTACGGTGTCATCAGTGTTTATTATCCCTGTACAGTGACATCACTGTGTTTATTATCCCTGTACAGTGACATCGCTGTGTTTATTATCCCACTGCAGGAAGAAGTAAGTGGTCTGTGTTTGTGTGTTTGTTTTCTATTTTTCAGGGTCGTGAATGCAGAGGACTACGTCGGATTCGGTGGACTACGTCGGACCAGCTTTTTTTTTTTTTTTTTTTTAATAAAATGGTCAAACAGGGGTCTGGGGGAGTGTTTATTTCAATAAAATGTTTTATACTTGTGTGTGTGTATTTTTTTTTTACAATACTACAGTTTTAGTAATTACGGCTATCTACAGACGGCCCTGATTACTAATACCGGGCTTAGTGCTTGCCGGTATGGCAGGCCAGCACTAACCCCAACATCTATTACCCCAGCACCCACCACCACCAGGGGTGCCAGGAAGAGCCGGGTACCTGCAGGACCGGACCTTCTAAATTGAGGGTCTGGCTCTGGGGCGGCTGCAGGCTGGTACCATTAGGCTGGGAAGGGCCAATAACCAGCCAGATACAACCAGCAGCTGCAGCCTGGCACTACCAGGGTGGGAAGGGACAGGGTTATTGGCCCTTCCCAGCCTAATGGTACCAGCCTGCAGCCGCCCCAGAGCCAGACCCTCAATTTAGAAGGTCCGGTCCTGCGGGTACCCGGCTCTTCCCGGCACCCCTGGTGGTGGTGGGTGCCGAGGTAATAGATGTTGGGGTTAGTGCTGGCCTGCCATACCGGCAAGCACTAAGCCCGGTATTAGTAATCAGGGCCGTCTGTAGATAGCCGTAATTACTAAAACTGTAGTATTGTAAAAAAAATACACACACACAAGTTTAAAACATTTTATTGAAATAAACACTCCCCCAGACCCCTGTTTGACCATTTTATTAAAAAAAAAAAAAGCTGGTCCGAAGTAGTCCTCTGCATTCACGACCCTGAAAAATAGAAAACAAACACACAAACACAGACCACTTACCTCTTCCTGCACTGGGATAATACACACAGCGATGTCACTGTACAGGGATAATAAACACAGCGATGTCACAGTACAGGGATAATAAACACAGCGATGTCACTGTACAGGGATAATAAACACAGTGATGTCACAGTACAGAGATAATAAACACAGTGATGTCACAGTACAGAGAGAATAAACACTGTGATGTCACAGTACAGAGATAATAAACACAGTGATGTCACAGTACAGGGATAATAAACACAGTGATGTCACAGTACAGGGATAATAAACACAGTGATGTCACAGTACAGGGATAATAAACACAGTGATGTCACAGTACAGAAATAATAAACACAGTGATGTCACAGTACAGGGATAATAAACACAGTGATGTCACAGTACAGGGATAATAAACACAGTGATGTCACAGTACAGAGATAATAAACACAGTGATGTCACAGTACAGGGATAATAAACACAGTGATGTCACCGTACAGGGATAATAAACACAGTGATGTCACAGTACAGGGATAATAAACACAGTGATGTCACAGTACAGGGATAATAAACACAGTGATGTCACAGTACAGGGATAATAAACACAGTGATGTCACAGTACTGGGATAATACACACAGTGATGTCACAGTACAGGGATAATAAACACAGTGATGTCACCGTACAGGGATAATAAACACAGTGATGTCACAGTACAGGGATAATAAACACAGTGATGTCACAGTACAAAGATAATACACACAGTGATGTCACCGTACAGGAATAATAAACACAGTGATGTTTAGGGATCGGCGTCTCGTGCCCCCATCAGACCTCAGGTTCTTCTTTATTTTGGCGAGGTATCGTATCGGTATCGAACTCAAAATTCTGGTATCGTGACAACCCTGCCCTGTACCATGCTTTCTGCCCAGTACCTTGCCTCCTGCCCTGTACCATGCTTTCTGCCCAGTACCGTGCCTCCTGCCCTGTACCCTGCCTCCTGCCCTGTACCGTGCCTCCTGCCCTGTACCATGCCTCCTGCCCTGTACCGTGCCTCCCTGCCCTGTACCGTGCCTCCCTGCCCTGTACCGTACCGCCCTGCCCTGTACCATGCCTCCTGCCCTGTACCGTACCGCCCTGCCCTGTACCGTACCGCCTGCCCTGTACCGTGCCGCCCTGCCCTGTACCGTGCCTCCTGCCCTGTACCATGCCTCCTGCCCTGTACCATGCCTCCTGCCCTGTACCATGCCTCCTGCCCTGTACCTTGCCTCCTGCCCTGTACCATGCCTTCTGCCCTGTACCTTGCCTCCTGCCCTGTACCTTGCCTCCTGCCCTGTACCGTGCCCCCCTGTCCTGTACCGTGCCTCCCTGCCCTGTACTGTGCCATTTCCTTACTGGCATTTGGCACTATATTGGCATAATTTGGGGGCACTATGGGGGCATCTGGTGGCTCTAAAGGGGCATTTTGTTTACTGGCACATTATAGGGGGCACGATAGAGGATATTGGCACTATGGGCATGTGGTGGCACTATAGGGGCCTCATTTGGGGCATCTGGTGGCTCTAAAGAGTCACTTTTTTACTGCCACATTATGGGGGGGCACTATGGCATCTGGCACTAAGGGTAATTTTTTCTGTCACATTATGGGAGGTACTATAGGGCAGAGCAGCACTATAGGGGCATCATTTGCAGGCACTATGGGGTCATCTGGTGGCTCTAAAGGGGCATTTTATACCGGTACTTTATAGGGGGCACTATGGCATCTGGCACTAAGTGGGCAATTTTTACTGGCACATTATGGGGGAGAGGAGCACTATAGGGGCATGTGATGGGGCAGTAAGAAGGGGCATTTTTTACTGGCATATTATGGGGAACACTATGGGGGAGAGGAGCACTATGAGGGCATTTACTGGGGCACTATATAGGGGTATTTTATACTGGTATACATTATTGGGATATTAGCTCAACTGCGGGCACTAAGCTGTGGTATTATTGTGAGCTTTACTACTACTGGGGGGCTATGGGGAACATGATGTCTAGTATGGGCACTATGGGGACATTATTACTACTAAGTGTGGTCTGGCAGATAATTATTTCTATTGGTGGGATTTTGGGGAGCACTGTTACTTTTGGGGGGCACCCTGGCATAATATCATTAGTCTAGGCGCAGTTATTTTTTAGAGCACTGTGTGCCAATAATTAATAAAGGGGGCACTATCTGTGTGGTAGTAGTATTTTTCAGGGGACAGTTTCTGCAGTATAGTATTGGGCGAGCACAGCGGGCACAGTATTGGGGGTGGCAGGATGAGGTGTTCAGAAGATGTAAAGATGATGGAAATGTGGGAAACTAATGTCTGTTTGTATCTCTGCAGAGACGAGAGATGGCTGAAAAATCTTCATGGCGGTCTGGTCCGAATGGAGAAGATGAGGAAAGAGAACGTCTACAACAGAGCAGACACCACTGGATGTAACAGGTATGGGGCGCTGTGTAGGAGAGGAGATGCTCCGGCTCCTCCCTCTGCCATTTACAGAAGGAGGATTCAGAGCTGAGTGAGGATGACCAAAGGGGGTCAGCAGGGCACAGGCAGGTGGCAGATGGTGGGGGGGGGGGACGCTCAGGCCTGGAGCAGGATCTGGGGAGGGAGGAGAGTGGAGGATCTTCCTGGCTGTGTGTAGCCTGCTGTTGTATATTGTATAATGTGAAGCAGGCAGTGCAGCCAGGACACGTCCTCCCCTCTCCATATGATGTATAGAACTGGGCCTCAACCATATCATTTCAGCTGTAGTGTTTGTTGGGAGTGGTCTATTAGATATGGGAGGGGCTTTTACGCGCGCCGCAACTTTACTCTATTATGTCTTTAATGTATGTGGGCGTGGAGAAAAATAGCCCCACCCACAAGACGCCACACCCCTTTTCCTTTTCGGACCCCCCCTAGAAAAAATTCCTGGGTGCTCCTCTGCTCGTATCTGCCAGGGACTTAAAATCTTGGAGGAAAGGTTTATAATCAGAGAGGGTGTCATACCTGGGATCGTGTCTGGATGTTCAGTGTAGATCCGCTCGTGCTGTGTTCGCCTCTTCCGGACGGACTCTGGCCGTTCCCACGCCGGAATAAAGGGCGTGATTCCTGTGACCCAGTTGATTCACTCCCTGAGCTTGTTGAATGATATCCAGATCTCGCAGGATTCTTGTAACGTGATCTCATGCGCACCGCTGTATCTTGCCACTTGTACACCTTATTCAGTAAGTAGTCTTCGTTATCCCTTAGGAATTTAGACTTTTTTGTCTCCTCGGTCTCCTTCTGGTAATCCGCTATGTAGTTATTCACAGATTCCTTTAACCTGTTGAACTCCTCAGTGTCCAGTGTACTCCGTAGTTGATGCTCTGTAGTCTCCACCTGTTCTTTTATTTCAACAATAGCCTTATGTAGACGATCAATCGTCAATAATATTATATCCAATGAACACTTATTACTGCGGTGTGTAGCTCATAAGAAGCAAGTCTCCTGCCTTCCCATTCCCAGTGTCTTTTTTTGTATTCACTAGTAGGAATGGTCAGGAAGTTTGTAGAAGATGTCACTTGCATCCACTTCATTAAAACTGAGGGTAGATGCTGTAGTAGACATGAAGGTGGTTGGTGCTCAAACTCAGGCATCAAAGTGTCAAAGTAGAAAGGTCGGCACTCAACCAGTGTATGCGCCGCCACGGTAAGGAACGTAGTCCCTCCCTCTTTAAAAAGAGCTATGCCCAAATCACAATTTAAGAGGGTTAGACGGATAGTATCCGATCCAGGATTACAGGAACAAAGGATCCAGGAAATGACAGACAGATTTCAACAGAGGGGCTACCCACCCCAGATATTGAAAGAGGCCAGTACGGACTCACGGTTGGAGGCGGGGCATAAAAATTCCAAGGGCCCTCGTGTGGTCTTTTCACATAAATTTCACCCTTTTAATAAAAAGTTTGACCAGATAATATGTAAACACTGTTTTTTGTTGGGTAGATCTTACC
Organism: Rhinella marina; assembly: GCA_900303285.1. Lineage (NCBI taxonomy): Eukaryota > Metazoa > Chordata > Amphibia > Anura > Bufonidae > Rhinella > Rhinella marina. The sequence continues at coordinate 17,565 of ONZH01016100.1, read as the reverse complement.
CCCAGATATTGGAATTTAAAAATCCACCCCTGATAGCTAATAAACGTAGTGGGAATTTGCGCGACCAGCTGGTCCATGCCAATATAGGCAGTATGAAAACCAACCCCCGTCAATGTCTGCTAACCACCCAGAGGAATAGCACATTCCCGTGCTTACATTGTACCCAGTGTTCACACATAATCAAAGGTGAAAACTTTTACCATCCACACACTGGCAAACCATTTAAGGTAACATAGTAACATAGTTTATAAGGCCATCCAGTTCGGCCTGTTTTCCTACAAGTTGATCCAGAGGAAGGCAAAAAAAACCCTGTGAGGTAGAAGCCAGTTTTCCCCACTTTAGGGAAAAAAAATTCCTTCCCGACTCCAATCAGGCAATCAGAATTACTCCCTGGATCAACAACCCCTCTCTAGTAACTGGAACTCTCTGCCTCAGGAGGTGGTGATGGTAAGTTCACTAAAAGAGTTCAAGAGGGGCCTGGATGTATTTTTGGAGGGTAATAATATTACAGGTTATATAGTCTCACTGCTCTTACCGTAAAGAATCCTCTTCTATGTTTGTGTACAAACCTTCTTTCCTCCAGACGCAGAGGATGTCCCCTCGTCACAGTCACAGTCCTGGGGATAAATAGATCGTGGGAGAGATCTCTGTACTGACCTCTGATATATTTATACATAGTTATTAGATCTCCCCTCAGTCGTCTTTTTTCTAAAGTGAATAACCCTAATTTTGATAATCTTTCTGGGTACTGTAGTCCACCCATTCCAGTTATTACTTTAGTTGCCCTCCTCTGAGCCCTCTCCAGCTCTGCTATGTCTGCCTTGTTCACAGGAGCCCAGAACTGTACACAGTACTCCATGTGTGGTCTGACTAGTGATTTGTAAAGTGGCAGGACTATGTTCTCATCACGGGCATCTATGCCTCTTTTGATGCAGCCCATTATCTTATTGGCCTTGGCAGCAGCTGTCTGACACTGGTTTCTGCAGCTTAGATTTATGTTCACTAAAATTCCTAGGTCCTTTTCTATGTCAGAGTTACCCAATATTTTACCATTTAGTATGTACTGGTGACTTGCATTATTCCTTCCCATATGCATAACTTTACATTTGTCAGTGTTAAACCTCATCTGCCACTTCTCTGCCCAAGCCTCCAGTCTATCCAGATCCATCTGTAGCAGTGTACTGTCCTCTTCTGTGTTAATTACTTTACACAGTTTAGTGTCATCTGCAAAAATTGATATTTTACTGTGCAAGCCTTCTACAAGATCCTTAATAAATATATTGAAGAGAATAGGGCCCAATACTGACCCCTGTGGTACCCCACTAGTTACAGTGACCCAATCTGAGTATGTACCATTAATAACCACCCTCTGTTTTCTATCACTGAGCCAGTTACTTACCCACATACAGACATTTTCTCCCAGGCCAAGCATTCTCATCTTATATACTAACCTTTTATGTGGTACAGTGTTAAATGCTTTAGAGAAGTCCAGATATACGACATCCATTGATTCACTGCGGTCTAGTCTAGAACTTACCTCCTCATAGAAACTGATTAAATTGGTTTGACATGACCGATCCCTCATGAAGCCATGCTGATATGGAGTAATTTGCTTATTTTCATTGAGGTACTCCAAGATAGCATCTCTTAGAAAACCCTCAAACAGTTTACCCACGACAGATGTTAAACTTACCGGCCTATAGTTCCCGGGCTCTGTGTTTGGACCCTTTTTGAATATTGGAACCACATTTGCTATGCGCCAATCCTGTGGAACACTCCCTGTCAGTATAGAGTCCTTAAATATCAGAAATAAGGGTCTGGCGATGACATTACTTAATTCTCTTAGGATACGGGGGTGTATGCCATCCGGTCCTGGCGATTTGTCTATTTTAATCTTTTTAAGACGCAGCTCTACTTCTTCCTGGGTCAGACAGGGCACTTTTAATGGGGAATTTACTTTTATATTCTGCATTTCATCTGACAGTTTATTTTCCTCAGTGAATACAGTGGAGAAAAAGATATTTAGTAGCTTTGCTTTCTCATCATCGCTCTCTGCAACTCCCCCCTCATTACTCTGTAAGGGGCCGACACCTTCAGGTTTATACTTTTTACCATTTATATAATTAAAGAACATTTTAGGGTTAGTTTTACTTTCTTTGGCGATTAATCTCTCGGTCTCTAGTTTGGCTGTTTTTATTTGTCTTTTACATATTCTATTTTTTTCCTTATAGTTTTTCAATGCTTTCTCGCTCCCCTCCTGTTTTAGTGATTTAAATGCTTTCTGTTTGTCATTTATTGCTTTCTTTACAGTTCTATTTATCCACATTGGTTTTTTCTTGTTTCTTATTATTTTATTCCTATATGGTATGTACCTCTCACAATTAGATATTAGGATGTTTTTAAAAATATCCCATTTTGTGGCTGTATTTTATTTTTGAAGACTTTGTCCCAGTTAGTTAGGCCTATGGCCTCTCTTAGTTGGCTAAATTTAGCTTTTTTGAAGTTAGGTATTTTTGTTCCTCCCTGAAGAAACGCTCTTTTGAATGACAATTGGAAGGTTATTATGTTATGGTCACTATTTCCCAGGAGTCCCCCGAACTGCACATCTGTTGTTCTGTCAGGTCTATTGGTTAATACTAAGTCCAGTATGGCCGTCCCTCTAGTCGGGTCCTGAACCAGTTGGGAAAGGTAATTGTCTTTGGTTATTTCCAAGAACCTGTTTCCTTTATGAGATGTACAGGTTTCAGTTTCCCAGTCTATATCTGGGTAGTTGAAATCCCCCATAATAACGACCTCATTATGACTCGCTGTGACTCACTGTGACTCGACCAATGTTATATATCTCATAAAATGCCATTGTGGTTTGGTATACATAGGTGAGACAATTCAACCCATTAGGGACCGCATATGTAAGCACAAATCGACAATTCACACAAAAAACGTATTCCTTCCGCTACCTCACCATTTTCATCATTATCGTCACTCAATTTCTCAGTTGAGATTTCAAGTGCTTGAACAGATCACTAGACCCAGACGGGGGCAGGGGGGGGTGACATAAAAAATCTATTGCTACGCCGGGAGGCCTATTGGATCCATACATTAGAGATGTTACATCCTAGGGGACTCAATAGGGAGTATTAAAGGGGTTCTCCAGGAAATAAGAAAAGGAAAATACATTCGTATTACTTTATTATAAATATATTCCCAAATACCTTTCATTAGTTATAATGGCTCATTTTGTCTGTGGAGCAATCATTAGGAGAAATAAAATGGCCGCTGTCCTATTAGTACACACAAAATCTGTCCTAATCACACAGCAGGACAAGTTACTTCAGAGTCTGAGGTAAAGAGGTGCCTTATCCTCCTCTCCGCTCTACTTGACAGGGGTTATGGTCCTGAATACAGTTGATAAGATCTTCAGCTGAATCTCTGTACGAATGGAGTTCATGAGGAGACATGAATTACAGAGAGGAGGATTGGGATGTGGCTGTGTCCTGCTGTGTGATTAGGACAGGTTTTGTATGTACTAATAGGACGGCGGCCATTTTATTTCTCCTGATGATTGCTCCACAGACAAAACGAGGCATTATAACTAATGAAAGATATTTGGGAATTTATTTATAATAAACTAATATTTCGGTATTTTCATTTTCTTAATTCCCCGAGAACCCCTTTAAGTGACACATCTTGTATGAATCTATGATTGACCTGATAAGGCCTTTAATATATATTGTTTCCTTTTCAGACTGCAACGTTCAGATGATTTTTGAACTTTACTATGAATAATTGATTATCCTGATTCACTGCTTTTAAGCTTGGTATCGTTACAAATTTGACATCTCTTTGAATCTGTTTTTTGCTTTTTATTTTGGTCATGTGATACATTGATTGATTAACGCCCACAGGGCGGCTGATGCTGATTTACATGTTATTTAAACCCTGAGATTCAGTTGTAATGTGAGCTGAAAAAGGCAAGACGTCCCGAAACGCGTCCGCTGTTTTGGATATATACCCTGTGATGATTAAATAGCATACATTTGGAAAACAACAAGCGTCTGCTGGTATTTCGTTATACTGCTATTTGGGACTACGTTCCTTCCCGTGACGGCGCATACACTGGTTGAGTGCCAACCTTACTACTTTGACACAGGGTGCCAATGTTGGCACCACGGCCCAGCATCAAAATATGCAGCATCACCATAAAGTGGCCTGAGAGAACCGTGGCTCCGATGTGGTGGTCCAGCCTGCCACAGCAACCGCTGCATCACCCAGTGGCACGCACCCGATATCAGGCAGTCAAGGCTCCACCACCTCTGCCAAAGGGTCCAGATGCTCCTGCTCCTCCTCCTACTGCTCATCAGTCATTCCATCAGCGTAGTGCCTGCAGCCTATCAGAGGCCGGCGCAGGCGGTGTAATGATGTCATCGTGCCCCCTGAGTCGTACAGCGTGGGACACAGGCCGGAAGAGGCCTGTATCGCATAACTGAAAGCTGCATGGAGGTAATTTTTTTTTTCTTATATGGTGCAATTACGGACCGGAGCACTATGGGGGCACTGGAGGCATTTCTTACTGTCACATGATTTGGGGGGCATCTATGGAGGTGGGACACTTTACTGGCACATGATTTTTTTTTGGGGGGGAGTCAATTGGGGGGAACACTTCTTACTGCACATTATTAGGGCACTTCTTACTGGCACATTATTGGGGGCACTATGGGGGCACTTCTTACTGGAACATTATTGGGGGACACTATGGGGGCACTTCTTACTGGCACATTATTGGGGGCACTTCTTACTGGCACATTATTGGGGCACTATGGGGCTCTTCTTACTGGCACATTATTGGGGCACTTCTTACTGGAACATTATTGGGGGGAACTATGGGGGCAATTCTTACTGGCACATTATTGGGGGCACTTCTTACTGGCACATTGTTGGGGCACCATGGAGGCTCTTCTTACTGGCACATTATTGGGGGCACTATGGGGGCATCTACTGAGACCACAAAGAAGGGGTATTTTATATGGGGAGCTCTGTATAGGGGCAGTTATTTCTGGGGGACGTTATGTTTACACTATTACTGTCAGGGACACTATTTGCTTGACGCAATTATTTTAGGACACTGTGTGCCAATAATTATTGAAGGGAACTATCTGTGTGGTACTAGTGGCACAGTACTGGGGTGGTAGGATGATTTGTCCAGAAGATGGGAGGATGATGGAAAAGTAATAAACTAAGATTTTTTCTGTCAAACTGCAGAGAACTGGCTGAAAAATGGTGGTCTGGTCTGAAAGTAGAAGATGAGGAAAGAGAACATCTACATGAGAGGCAACGTCACTGGATGTAAGAGGTATGGGGCGCTGTATTAGGCTACATTCACACGAAAGTTGTGTTTTGCGGTGTGCAAATTGCGGATCCGCAAAAAAAAGGATGATGTTCCGTATGGCATCCATTTTTTTGGCGGATCCACTGTAACATTGCCTATCCTTGTCCGCAAAACGGACAAAAATAGGACATGTTCTATTTTTTTTGCAGGTCTACGGAACGGACATATGGATGCAGATAACACACAGTGTGCTGTCCGCATTTTTTGCTGACCCATTGAAGTGAATGGGTCCGCATTTGAGCCACAAAATATGCGGATCGGAGGCCACAAAAACAACTGTCTTGTGAATTTAGTGTTACCCTGTATGGGAAGGGGGGGGCCCAAGCTGAACTCTTGCACCAGGGTCAATGAGCCTTTAGCTATGCCCTTGCCTGCACAGGTAAGTAGAACAGAAGGTGGGCAAGTCCTTGAGCCTGTCGGTGTCTGCCAAAGTGCACGGCAGCGTCGACGTGTGGACCTTTAACTATGCTCAGGGACAATACATAATCTTTATGGCCCACTTGGTGAATGTGGTTCCTGCACAGCCAAACCAGCAACTTCGCCAGGTGACGCTGCTTCCGCCTCCACGTTCTCATGCTGTTGGTCCTGTGACAATGTCCACTTCTGCCTCCTCATCCTCCACCGTGTCCTCAGCCTTCACTGCAGGGACGATTCACAGCATACCTCCAGCATACCACATGTGCAGGGCACGGTGGTGTCATGCAGTTATACACCTCGTTTGCCTGGGCGAATGGAGTCACACAGGGAAGGAACTGCTCCGTGTCCTTCATCAAGAAATCGAATCCTGGCTTTCTCCGCAACAACTCAAAATTGGAACAATGGTGACCGTCAACGGGAAGAACATGGTGTCGGCGTTGTGTCAAGGAGGACTGAGCCATCCACCCTGCATGACTCACGTGTTCAATCTGGTTGTCAAGCGGTTCCTGAATTCTTCCACCCATCTACAAGACATCCTAAAAATGGCCAGGAAACTTTGCATGCACTTCAGCCACTCATACACTGCAAAGCACACCCTCCTTGAGCTGCAGCGGCAGAATGGTGTCCCCCAACATAGGCTGATATGCAATGTTTCGACCTGTTGGAATTCCACCCTCCACATGTTGGACCGATTATATGAACAGAGAAAGGCCGTAAACAGTTTCTTGATGATACAAGCAAACAGAGGTACTCCCCTGTGTACCTTCGATGTTAGCCAGTGGCAGATCATGCGTGACACCTGCCGTTTGTTCATGCCCTTTGAGGAGGCCACTTTATTTGTCAGTTGCCAGGACTAAGGGATGAACAACGTCATTCCACTGCTTCATGTCCTGAAAAAGATGTTAGTACATCTGGCTGGTCAGGGGACAGGAGGCATGGCGCCTATATCTCACGGCCAAATGAGCCCTGTGGTGGCTGAACTGGAGAAAGAGGAAGAGGACATTGGAGCACAAGCAATGTGTAGCAAAATGGGTGGTTTTTCTACACAGGTGTCAAGAAAGGAGGAGCAGCCGGAGGAACAAGAGGGAGATAAGTAAGACGAGGCAAATGACCCAAGCACACTGTGACAGTATGCAGTGGAGATTGAGGCAGGGAGTCCCTCCGAGTCACTTGCGCACATGGGCTGATGCATGCTCACCTGCTTGCATAGTGACAGCTGAATTGTCAGCATTTGGCAGAGGGATGACTTCTGGCTCTCCACCTTGTTGGACTCTCGCTACCGGTCCAAAATGGGGGCCTTTTTTATGTCACCTGAGAGGGAGGACAAACTGAACTACTATAGAGGCATCCTATGTAGTCAGTTGGCCGCTGTCTATCTGCGCCATCATCCATCCTCTCGCAGGGCCCTCTGAACTCATGTTCCTCTGCCATGGCTGCTGTGGTAGGGTGGGGGTGGGGGGTTGTAGGAGCAGTTCCAGCTCCATAAGGAGCCACTTGAGTCTAGTCTAGTCTAGAGTCGCTGATGAGCAGCTGTCTTCACCCGCATAGTGAACAAACTACTCACCAGCAGCAACAGCAAGACCTGGAGCAGGACCTTAACCAGCAGGTGGTGGCATACTTGGACAGCACCCAGCCACCCAGCATTGAAGATCCGCTTTACCACTGGGCAGCCAAACTGGATTTGTGGCAGCAGCTGGCCAAGTTTGCTCTGGAAAAGCTGTCCTGCCCGGCCAGTAGTGTGACATCAGAGTGAGTATTTAGTGTGGCGGCGGTGGCCATAGTTACCCCACGGAAAGCTCACCTGTCCACCCAAAATGTGGAGAGACTGACCTTTGTCAAAATGAATCAGGCATAGATCAGCCAGGATTTCCACCCATCAATGCCTGATGCATCAGATTAGATCATCCATGCTGCCTCACCCAAACCTTGACAAAAGAGAACGCTTTCTTTTGCCTACCACTATTGTGATGCTGCCACCCGCCTGATGCCACGTATGGGATGCCAAGTGCTCCTTCTTACACCACCATCATCAGTGGGTACTGTTGTTGCCACCCACCTCCCCACTCTGTCAACGGGTCACTTTGTGGTCTCCTGATGCTCCTGCCACCTCACCACTCAGGTCTGATGCTGCTCCTGCCACCTCCACACTCTGTCATTGCCACACTCTGTGGCCTCCTGATGATATTGCTGCTGCTGCCGCCTCTACATTCTGTCATTGTGCCTCTCTGTGACCTCCTGATGCTGCTGCTGCCACCTCCACACTGCCATTGTGCCTCTTTGTGAGCTCCTGATGCTGCTACTGCTGCCACCTCCACATTCTGTCATTATACCACTCTGTGGCCTCCTGATGCTGTTGCAAAGTCCACCAACACTGTAATTGTGCCACTCGGTTGTCTCCTCCTGCTGCTGCCACCACCTCCACACTGTCATTGTGCCACTCTGTGGCCTCCTCCTGATGATGCTGCCACCTAAAGACTTTGTCATTGAGCTACTCCGTGGTCTCCTCATGCTGCTTCCTCCTCACAACTATGTCATTGGGTCACTCTGTGGACTTCTCATGCTGTTCCCACGCTCCCCACTTCATGACTGGGCCACTATTTTACCTTTCGGCCTGGCTGACATCATCATTTATTTGACCCTTCTTCTGATCTGTCAGAAGGAAAGAAAAATAAGACGCACAACGGATCCTGTCTATGTAGCAGCTGATGGATTACTGACCAAATGCTGACCGAGTGAAGGCGGATGCTCCACAGACTGGATCAGTTTTTTGGAGGTTATTGTTCTGATGGATCAGAGGATGAGCAAAATAATCAGTGACAGTAACACAAACTTACTGTTGACACCCACTTCACTTTATCGGGCGGCTCTACTTTTATAAACATTGAATAGAACAGATTCTATTTGGAATCAGTGAATTGGTGTAAAAGGAGTACGCTCTTTCACGCTATAGTAGGATCTTGGGCCTCTGCATGGTTCTTTATACCTGGCGCTAACCTTGACCTGTAAGGCTTCACACTTCAGTTATTTGGTCAGTTTTGGCCCCATAACTGCCCAAATACATTAAGTGTGCAGTGATTCTAAGAGCAACACCTGTCATCTGAGTGCCATACTGACTCACAGTATTGTTTCACTACCACAGCAGACTCCCTATGTGTGTTACTGCAAGGCACAGTATTGTACACCACTATACAGGCTCCCTGCAGCCAGGAAATAGCCATTTTTTAACGCGATTAACAACAAAAAAATTCAGATCAAAACTTTTTTTTCAGAAAATTCAGCAAGCCGAACGAATCAAATTTTTGAGAAATTTGCTCATCTCTAATCATAATGGATGCCATTTTTCTATTGCATCCAGACTAATTGGTTGGCACTCCACCCTTAAAATGTCCTGGTGCTCAGTGACGGGACAATCCCATACAATCTTGTTAAACAAATCACGGCACTCAGTTGAGTTTAGTAGAAGACAGGACGCTTAGTTTATTAGTGTCATCCACATAATAACATATAAGGCCAACGTTTCGGTCCTTCCCGGACCTTGATCACGGCCTGCAACATATATACCGTATAGAAATTACAATAAATACATGTACTAAAGACAAGACATAATCACAAAACAACGTGAATAACACAACGCCAAAACATCATTGTCAGGGTAGAAATCAAAATAAATACAGCATAATTAATTTTAGTATTGAAGCCAAAATGCTGAAAGCACAGCCAGCACAAGTAAAACACCAATAGAGGATTATAATGCAGCTGCAGTTATAACATTATGACATGTAGTGAATATAAAGGGAGACATAATGTGATCAATCACAAATATAGAGTAATTCCTGTAGTAAATAGCGAACCATATAGTATATATCCCATAATGCACCACATGTCAAATGCCATTATATAGATAACCCACATAAGGAGCGATATAAATCACATTGTCCAGTATCCAGACAGTTAGATGTAGAATAAATGATAAGAAGCAGTGATGTCCATCAGAGGTTAAATTACAATGTAACTAAAAGATTGGGGAGTACATACCGTTGGTGGATAGTGAGAGTGTTTGTAGTGGCGTCTGCAGCTCAGTAGAGCGTAGGAGCTCGTATTTGAAGGCAAAAGAACGCGCCGGGAGCTGCGGTCACGTGACCGGAACATCTGCCACGTGACCGGGACTCCTGACGCATGTGCAATAGCAGCTAGGCGCACGAAGACGGCAAGGAAATGCCCATACTCCATTTACAGTACCTACAAATCTGTAATGTGACAGCAAATCGCATATATTCATATAAGTGCATCTAGAGTCTCACAAATCAATGTCCAAAGGACCAACAGACCAATAAATGTAAAATAATGGTTTCTTGCAGCCTGATTTATGACAGAAATAGTATGCATGAGGCCTCTTTCACACGAGCGTCACGGATTAGGTCCGGATGCATTCAGGGTGTGTTCAGGAATACTCGCACCATTTTGCAAGCAAGTTCAGTCAGTTTTGTCTGCGATTGCATTCAGTTGTTCAGTTTTTTCCGCGCGGGTGCAATGCATTTTGATGCGTTTTTCACGCGCGTGATAAAAAACTGAAGTTTTACAAACAACATCTCTTAGAAACCATCAGTGAAAAACGCACTGCATCCGCACTTGCTTCAGCCTTGGAGCCAGGGCTGCGTGATATGGGCCATTTCCCCCCTTCCTGACCAGGCCTAATTTTGCAAATCTGACATGTGTCACTTCATGTGGTAATAACTTTGGAACGCTTTTACTTATCCAAGCGATACTGAGATTGTTTTCTCATGACTATTCAAACTATTCAAAACTGGTTTTATAAATGTTGCTAACCCTTTAACTATTCCACAGGAATTAAAGCAAAATTTTAATAATCTTTTTCCTGTAACACATCAAGGGTTAACAACAAAACAAAACTCAATATTTATTACCCTGATTCTGCAGTTTGCAGAAACACCCCACATGTGGTCGTAAACTGTTATTTGGGGATACGCCAGGGCTCAGAAGGGGAGGAGCAGCATCTGCATTTTCTAACATGGAATTTTTTGTCATGGTTTGTAAGAGTGATAACTTTTTAATTTTTTTGTGGACTGAGCTGCGTGAGGTCTTATTTTTTGCGGGACAAGCTGTGCTTTTTATTGGCACCATTTTGGGGTACATCCGGCTTTCTGATCACTTTTTAATCTAATTTTTGGGAGGTTAACTAAAAAAAAAAAAAGCAGTTTAGGGGCATTTTTCTTTATTTTTTCTTTACAACGTTTGCTGTTTTTGCATAATTTTTATTAGATTTTTTTTACGCAGTTCACTTCATGGGGTAGATCATGTGATATTTTTATAGAGTCGGTCGTTTCGGACACGGTGATACCAAATATGTCTATTTTATTTATTTATTTTTGTGATGTGATTTTTTTTTTTAATATAATACTCTATTTTTTTATTATTTTTTTATGTTTTATTTTACACTTTGTGTCCCCCATAAGGTCATACAAGACCTCAGGGGGACATTTAACTTCAATTATTATTATTATTATTTTTTACACTTGATTTCTCCTGTAACTGGGGCTGACATAGTAGCCCCAGTTACAGGGGAAATACATCCCCAGAGAGGCTGTACAGCATAATACTATGCTGTACATCCTCAGTGCAGGGCTGATCGGGTCTATGAGAGACCCGGCAGCTCCTGCACGCTCCCGGCCCCGGCGATCACGTGACCGCCGGGCCGGAACAGGAAGCGCAATAGCGCTTTCTGCTCTGTATACACAGCGCTCGGTGAGCGCTGTGTATACAGCGATCTACAAGGCAGGGACCTCTGGGAATGGTACGATTAGCGTGCAGCTGCTATTTCTGAATGGACGTTCAGAAACGTCCATTCAGAAATAGACAACCACTTCCCGGACGTTTATATCTTATGGGCGGACGGGAAGTGGTTAATAGTCATAAAAATAACACTAATGATGACACTAGTATTATTCATGAGTAATATAGTTAGTAAGAGAGAACGCTGCACTCTGTGTATTACTTAAACACATAAGAAATAAACTATTGCAAATCGGGAGACACTGCAACTACATATAACTCACTGAAAATAGCAGAGCTCCTAAAACATAACTTTTAATAAATCACCTAAAAAATATTCCCCAAAGGGGTGATAATGAGATGTAAAATGCCCTGGGACTGATCCTAGATAGCCCTAGGGTAAGCCCTTTGCCCAGGGATACCTCCAAATGGTGGGGGTACCCTGTCCCCGTGCCTAGCCTATATTCCCTAAATAAATCTACAATACGGAGGGTATAAGGAAGGCAGATAAACAGAAGATAGTTATAACCCCTACGCATTTCACCCTAACCAAGGGCTCATCGGGGGGTGGTGGTGTAAATCATCACGGGAAAAATTGGCAAAGATAATCATCAATAATAGTATGTATAGGCAGGGGCGGTCTTGGGCACCACACATCCTATGCATTTGCATAGGGCCCCCGATGTTCAAGGGGGCCCCCACGCTCCGCTCTTGTGCTGGTGTCCAAGACCGCCCGCCCAGCTGTCACGTACTGCATTTGTCCGAATGCGTACTCATTTTATAAATTAGTACACTAATGCGTACTAATTTATAAAATGCATACACATTAGTGTACATACTAAAATATGCATATGAATTAGCGTGCAGATTTGAAAAAGCGCACGCAAATTCCACCCGAGCATGCTCTAGTCCCAGTCTTTGATGTGTGGGGGGGCGTGCCATTGGGGGGGTGTCATCAGGGGGCGTGTCATCAGGGGCGTGACGCATCATTGGGGGGTGGGGGCCCCCGGACATAACTTCGCTTAGGGCCCCAGAAATGCCAAGACCGCCCCTGTGTATAGGCACACAGATTCAACAAAATGCCAACTGGGACGAATATACTTGCCACCCCACTCTGCCAGTACGGCAAGATGTAGATCATTGGTGGCAGTGTGATGTCAAACATCCCCAGTGGCGTATTGTAGGGTTATTTAGGGAATATAGGCTAGGCACGGGGACAGGGTACCCCACCATTTGGAGGTATCCCTGGGCAAAGGGCTTACCCTAGGGCTATCTAGGGTCAGTCCCAGGGCATTTTACATCTCATTATCACCCCTTTGGGGAATACTTTTTAGGTGATATATTAAAAGTTATATTTTAGGAGCTCTGCTATTTTCAGTGAGTTATTACTTAAACACACACCAGGATGTTGTTATTGTATTAGTGAATATGCGATAATGAATCTATAAAGAAAGAAGAAGTAATTTATCTGTAGGTAGTAGGGAGTAAATCAAAGAAAATCTATAAAGAACAAAATAATTGAATAAGGGAGAGTAAAAAAAAGAAACTAAATGCATATGTCAAAATCACGATTAAGGCCCAATGGAGACATGGTTTTGAGTTCATGAATCGAAAAGGCTTCGCGTCTAAGTAAAATGGTCTTACGATTACCACCTCTCCGTGGTGGTGGAATATTTTCCACAATCTGGAATTTAAGCTGGCTAATGCTATATTGTGCTGTTATAAAATGATGTGGTATCGGAAGATCCGCTTTCTTACATCTAATATCCGACTTGTGTTTACTAATGCGGTCCCGCACACACTGAGAAGTCTCTCCAATGTATGCGAGACCGCAAGGACACTTAAAGGGGTATTCCCATCTCACAAATGTAGTTTGTATAGTTAGATATAGCCATACCAATATTATTACTAATAGAATGTATTTATATAAAAAGTACCGTTTAGAAGATTTGCTTATTTGTATAGGCATTGTCCCACACACATCATTCAGGCCGTTGTCCATAGAGATGAACTGATTTTGGAACAGGATGCGTTGTTCGCTCGAGATTTCGCTCCAGATCTTCAAGCAAGATGGCGGCGGCCGGCCTGTCACGAGCAAATGGAGTAGGTAAGTTTGATTTAAAGTATTTTTTAATGTTTATTTTACACTGTTTTTACACTCAGACGCCGCAATCATGTATGAACGCGGCATTTGAGGGGTACAATGATGGGGGGAAGTGCTTTCACAGCTCCCTGTCATTGCTCCCACTACTCACAAAAAAATGCGCTTCGTGGTGAAGTAATTCGTCACGAAGCAAATTTTTTTGGAAAATTCGGCGAATCAGCCGAATCGATTTTTGAAGAAATTCGCTCATCCCTAAAGAGGACCAATGTCATCCCTAATCAGACTATCACAAAGACTTTTAGAGCATTTATAGCACATTGCCCAGTGTTTGTGTAGTATTTTTTGCATTTTTGGAATCAGGGGATGGTATGTCACTATAAAGGGAATACGTGAAGCCGAATTGTTCCGCTTCCGCGGAGCCTGGTCATGTATTGTCAATTCTTTATCCAGTAAATGTCTAGGATACCCACGATTGTGGAATTTACAAGCCATTTCCTCAAGTCGAACTGGATTACTTACAATGCGCTTTACTCGCATAAATTGGGACCTGGGTAGTGAGGCCTTAGTATTACGTGGATGGCAACTAGAATATAACAATAATGCATTCCGATCTGTCGATTTTAAGTAAAGATCTGTACTAAGTTGGCCCTCCGAGTCTTTTAATACTAAGGTGTCAAGGAAGTTCACTGCTATCTTTTTGTTACATTGTAATTTAACCTCTGATGGACATCATTGCTTCTTATCATTTATTCTACATCTAACTGTCTGGATACTGGACAATGTGATTTATATCACTCCTTATATGGGTTATCTATATAATGGCATTTGCAGGGGCGTAGTTAAAGGCTCATGGGCCCTGGAGCAAGAGTTCAGCTTGCCCCCCCCTCCCCCCCTTCCCTCAGCGCTGGTGCACCTAGCTTTTCTGCCAGCCAAGTCAAAAATTGAACTCCCCCCCCCATGCCAAATTCTCACCCTAACCTTTTCCCTCCTAACATTACATATATCACTACAGAACATACAGGGTAAGGCTACATTCACATGACAGTTGTTTTTGCAGCCTCCGATCGGCATATCTTGCAGCTCATATGCGGACCCATTCACTTCACACTGTGTGCTGTCCACATCTGTATGTCCATTCCTATTTTTGTCCATTTGCGGACAAGGATAGGCATTGTTACAGTGGATCTGCAAAAAAAAAAACGGATGCCATACGGAACATCATCCATTTTTTGCGGATCCGCAATTTGCAGACTGCAAAACACAATGTTCGTGTGAATGTAGCCTAATACAGCGCCCCATACCTCTTACATCCAGTGATGTCTCCTCTGATTTAGATGTTCTCTTTCTTCATCTTCTCCTTTCAGACCAGATGCCATTTTTCAGCCATTTCTCATCTCTGCAGTGTGACAGAAAAAAATCTTAGTTTACTACTTTTCCATCATCCTCCCGTCTTCTGGACAAATAATCCTACCACCCCCAGTACTGTGCCACTACTATCACACAGATAGTTCCCCCTTCAATAATTATTGGCACACAGTGTCCTAAAATAACTGCGCCCAGCAAATAATGTCCCGTAATAGTGTAAACATAACGTCCCCCAGAAATAACTGTGCTGATACTGTGCCAGTGTGCCCCTCACAGTAATAGTGCCCCCAAAAGTCCCAACTAATAATTCTCTGCTTGTTAGTAGAGATGAGCGAGTAGTGAAATATTCGAAAGTTCGAAATTCAATTCGAATAGACCGCGAAATTCGACTATTCGACCGAATATCGAATCCCATTAAAGTCTATGGGAAAAAAATGCTCGCCACTTGGAAATCTCAATTCGACCACTTGGAGGTCACCAAGTCCACCCTGAAACCTCAGAAAAGGATGCCAACACTGCTGGAATGCAACTAGGACAGCATGGGAAGCATGTCTGGGTGCATATAACGCGCCCAAGTCGCACTATTACGCCACTATCACAGCCTCTCAACAATACACTCCAAAGACAATGTAACCTCTCTGTAAAGTGAGACCATACAAGGAAACCTTCTTTCCTCTACATTGCCATGGACCCCAAGCCAAACTAGACAAAAAAGAAGATAAAATTCTGCACCCCTTAAAATCACGTTGCCTATGACAACCACAGATGGCATAGGCAAGGGGGAAAGCAATCAAGCCATCACTATTTTTCCCTCTGTGCCATCTCTGCCTTGCCCAGGCACATGTCCCAAAACATCATCCACGCCCGAGTAACACGGTTACTGCAAAAGGCCATTTGACCACCAACACTTTGGTTTGAGGCCGGGGATGCTACATCTCCCTGACGGCACACTGGGTGAATGTTGTGGAGGCGGGGACGGGCAAACCTGCTACCCCCACCAAGTTTTGGGCCTTGGTTCTGTCTGGATTTCCGCAACCCTTACAGACAGCTCGGCAAACCCCTCCTTCTCCTTCTAGATTCTCCTTTTAAATCTGTCCACCACCCAGTCAAGTCCACAAAGTCCAGTCTCGTCGATCGCCTGCAGAAACTGCAGGGACCTCACTCTGACCCTCCTTCCTCCCACCCTGCCCAATGTTATCAACCCAGTGTTCCCACCCATGCAAGAATCGCAGGAGCTATCTGAGGATTTTGTTTGTTCTGATGCCCAAACACTGGAGCAAGCTCCATCTCTAGCTGATGGTGGTGTGGAACGGGCACTAAAGTGTAAAATGATTAGGGACGATGATGAGACACAGTTGCCAGCAAGGGAGGCTGTTGTAGCAAAGTGAGGCAGTGTAAGAGGAGGTGGTTGAGTATGACGAAGTCAGTGACCCGACCTGGCCCTGGCCCTTTTTTTCTAGGTACACAGCCGTGTACTAACAGATCAGACGGTGTGTATGAACACTACGTATATACAATTATTTTGCAAGAGAACGCAAAGTACAGGTGCCAATGAAAAGGCTTTTTTTTTTAAATATATTTCTAGGTTACACAGCCGTGTACTAACAGATCAGACGGTGGTGTATGAACACTACGTATATACAATTATTTTGCAAGAGAACGCAAAGTACAGGTGCCAATTAAAAAGGCTTTTTTTTTTTTATATTTCTAGGACACAGCCGTGTACTAACAGATCAGACGGTGTGTATGAACACTACGTATATACAATTATTTTGCAAGAGAACGCAAAGTACAGGTGCCAATGAAAAGGCTTTTTTTTTTTTTTATATTTCTAGGTACACAGCCGTGTACCTAACAGATCAGACGGTGTGTATGAACACTAACGTATATACAATTATTTTGCAAGAGAACGCAAAGTACAGGTGCCAATGAACAGGCTTTTTTTTTTTATATTTCTAGGTAACACAGCCGTGTACTAACAGATCAGACGGTGTGTATGAAACACCAGGTATATGAAATTATTTTTGCAAGAGAACGCACAGTACAGTTGCCAATTAAAAGGCCTTTTTTTTTTTTATATTTCAAGGTACACAGCCGTGTACTAACAGATCAGACGGTGTGTATGAACACCAGGTATATAAATTATTTTGCAAGAGAACGCACAGTACAGTTGCCAATGAAAAGGCCTTATTTTTTTATATTTCAAGGTACACAGCCGTGTACTAACAGATCAGACGGTGTGTATGAACACAGGTATATACAATTATTTTGCAAGAGAACGCACAGTACAGTTGCCAATGAAAAGGCTTTTTTTTTTTTTATATTTCAAGGTACACAGCCGTGTACTAACAGGTCAGACGGTGGGTATTTACACCTGGTATACAAAAAGGGTATTGCAGGCACACAGAACCCAGAACACTAGAGCCAAATAAACTGTATTTAAAAAAAAAAATAAAATTCACAGCCGTATACTGCCAGATCAGATGGTGCATATACACACTAG
>ONZH01016099.1:0-21705 GCA_900303285.1 Rhinella marina | reverse complement strand
GTTTAATACCCTTGATCTGGTTACAACCTATCCTGCCATCTGAACATCAATGAATTGATAAAGTAAACCAAATATGCAGAATGGAAGAGTTGACGAGTTGGCAGCTTCATAGACATGACCGATTCTTGACGATTATACTAATACTGGAGTCTGATGTGCTAGTACTGCCGTGCTATTTACTTACTTATTGTTGGGACTTCCGGCTCCTTCACTTTTCCCTCTCCTTTTCATAGCATCCACTCATGGTCTGATAGTTGTCAGATGTCGCTCATTGTTGTAGGTCTTAAAACACTCGCTCTGGATTGGAGTCTTATTACTTTAATTAGCATTTTGCCTTCCTCTTCTTCTCCTGTTTTATTTTGTTTTAACCCCCCCTCCCCATCCCCTCTTTTTGTGTGAGCTAGTCACAGGAACAACTTAGTCACTTCAAGATATTAGCAATGTGGCTTTGTTCTATTGTTCTATTATTATTGTTCGCTGACGTTCATGTAAGTTCCTATTTTATTAATTCTGTGATTATTTCATGTGACTTCTATTACAAAGCGCTTATGAAAAGGGAATTCTGCGTAACTCGCTATTTGATGTCACCAATGATATGTTTGTAAAACTCAATAAAAACAGATTTGATAAAAAAAAAACAATACAGTATCATTTGACAAGGTTTGGGTGACGCATCATGGCTGATCTAATCTGATGCATCAGGCGTTGGTGGGTGGAAATCCTGGCTGATCCACGCCTGATTCATCTTGACAAAGGTGAGTCTTTCCACATTTTGGAAGGACAGGCGAGTTCTCCTTGGGGTAACTATGGCCCCCACCGCACTGAACACTCTTATGCCACACTACTAGCCGGGCAGGACAGCTTCTCCAGTGCAAACTTAGCCAGTTACGGCCACAAATCCAGTTTGGATGCCCAGTAGTTCAGCAGGTCTTCAATGTGGGGTTGCACGATGCTGTCCAAGTAGGCCACTACCTGCTGGTTCAGGGTCTGCTCCTGGTCTACCTGCTGTTGCTGGTGAGTACTTTCCGTACATGGCGGGTGAAGAAAGCTGCTCATCAGCGACTCCAGACTCAAGTTGCTGCTGATGGAGCTGGTACTGCTCCTAACCCCCCACCCCCCACAGCAGCCATGGCAATGGTACGTGAGCACTGAGGGAACCCCCGGTCAGACCTGTGAGAGGATGGACGAGGACTCAGATAGGCAGCAGCCAACTGACTACATAGGATGTCTCTATAGTACTTAAGTTTGTCCTCCCTCTCAGCAGGTGAAAAAAAGGCCCCCATTTTAGACAGGTAGCGAGGGTCCAAGAGGATGGAGAGCCAGAAGTCATCCCTCTGCCGTTTGGTGACTATTCGGCTGTCACTACATAAGCAAGTGAGCATACATCGGGCCATTTGCACAAGTGACTCGGAGGGACTCCCTGCTTCCAACTCTACTGTATACTGCCATGGTGTCTCTGGGTAATCTGCCTCATCTTCCACATCTCCCTCTACCTCCTCTGGCTGCTCCTCCTCTTCTGTCATATGGGTAGAAAAACCACTAAATGCTTGTGCTCCAATGTCCTCCTCCTCCTCCAGATCAGCCCCCACCGGACTCATGTGGCCGTGAGATGCAGTCTCCACGTCTCCAGTCCCCTGACCAGAAAGATTTTGCAGCATCTGTTCCAGGACATGAATCCAGAACATGAAGCAGTGGAATGACGTTGCTCATACCATAGTCCTGGCGACTGACAAATAACGTGGCCTCCTCAAAGGGTCTGAGCAAGCGGCAGGTGTCACGCATGAGTTGCTACTGGCTGACATCAAAATTACACAGGGGAGTACTCCTGTCTGCTTGGATCATTAAGAAATCGTTTATGGCCTTTCTCTGTTCGTACAGTCGGTCCAACATATGGAGGATAGAATTCCAACGGGTGGAAACGTCACATATCAGCCTATGTTGGGGGACGCCATTCTGCCGCTGCAGCTCAAGGAGGGTGTGCTTGGCGCTGTAGGAATGGCTGAAGTGCATACAAAGTTTCCTGGCCATTTTTACAATGTTTTGCAGTTAGGTATAAGACTTGAGGAACCGTTTGACAACCAGATTAAATACGTGCACCATGCAGGGCGCATGGCTCAGCCCTCCTTGGCACAGCGCGGACACCATGTTCCTTCCTTTATCTGTCACCATGGTTCCGATTTTTAGTTGTCGCAGAGAAAGCCAGCAATCGATTTCTTCTTGCATTACGCGGAGCAGTTCCTCCTCTGTGTGACTTCGTTCTTCCAGGCAAACCAGGCATAGAACTGCATGACATCGCCGTGCCCTGCACATGTGGTACGCTGGAGGAGCACTATGACTTGGCCCTGCAGTGGAGGCTGAGGTGGTGGAGAAGGACAAAAACAGTATTTACATTTTACTAGTTCACATCCACCATCTTTAAAGAAAGCTATTCCCAAGGCACAGTTCCAGAGAGTAAAACGTTTGGTTTCTGATCCAACAATCTGGGAGGACAGACTAAGAGAAATGGGTGAACGGTTTCTGGAGACAGGTTATCCTGCAAGACTGTTGATAGAGGCTAGTGGGGAACAATTTGTTCCCACTGATAAACGGGAACCTGTGACACGGATTGCCTTTGTCAGAAAATGTCATCCACTGAATATACATATTGATAAAGTGATCAGACAAAATTGGCATGTTTTGGGAAAGGCTTATCCAGATGTGGGGGAATTTCAAATGCCCCCTTTAATGTGTAATAGAAGAAACCCTAATTTGAGGGATAAGCTGGTTCGATCTGATGTTGGCTCCCCTTTGGAGAAGTCCAGACAGGGTGTGTTTAAGTCCACGAGAAATAGTACCTTTCCATGCTTACATTGCAGTCAATGCTCACATGTCATCAAAGGAACTGAGTTCCATCACCCACATACAGGTAAGCCATATACCATTAAAGGTTATTATACGTGTGACACTACTAATGTCATTTATTTAATTAAGTGTCCCTGTGGCTTGCTGTATGTGGGTGAAACGATGCAGGCTGTGAAGAACAGAATATGTAAACATAAGTCTACAATCCGTACTGAGAATCTTTTGTTGCCCATTCCTTCACATTTTCATGAGAAAAAACATCGCATTTCACAATTAAGATTTCAAATTATTGAGCAGGTGCAGTTACCCAGGAGAGGTGGGAATATAAAGGAGATACTTCGTCAAAGAGAGATATATTGGATTTATACTCTGGGGACGTTGCATCCCTGGGGCCTTAATAGGGAATTTGATGTTGGTTCGATCTAGGTTGTTTATACTTGTTGATATTTATTATGTTTCACTATGTTTTAATTATTTTCTACAGAGCACATCTTTTCATTGAATATTTTATAGAAATCTTGAATTGATGGTGAATCCATTCCCTGATGACGGTTCGGACTTTGTATGTATCTGGTCTTACGTCACAGGATTTCGTGCTATAAAAGTCTGTCGAGTTGATTATATATTATGTATGGTTGAGGAAGGCTTAGACGGGCCGAAACGCGTCCTATAACATGTATTTTAACATGTATTGTTACTGAGAATAAAGATTTAAGAAGACACTGCTGCTGGGAATTACTTCTATATCGTGGATACCTTGTCCCGTTGCAGCATAGGTGTGGCCGAGTGCTGAGCATTGCTTTACTTTGGATAAGATCACATGGTGACATAAGATTACATGGTGACATAAGATTACATAGTGACATAAGATGACATGGTGACATAAGATCACATGGTGACATAAGATTACATGGTGACATAAGATCACATAGTGACATAAGATCACATGGTGACATAAGATCACATGGTGACATAAGATTACATAGTGACATAAGATTACATAGTGACATAAGATCCCATGGTGACATAAGATCACAGTGACATAAGATTACATGGTGACATAAGATCACATAGTGACATAAGATTACATGGTGACATAAGATACATAGTGACATAAGATTACATAGTGACATAAGATCACATGGTGACATAAGATTACATGGTGACATAAGATCACATAGTGACATAAGATTACATGGTGACATAAGATCACATGGTGACATAAGATAACATGGTGACATAAGATTACATGGTGACATAAGATGACATGGTGACATAAGATCACATGGTGACATAAGATTACATGGTGACATAAAATCACATGGTGACATAAGATCACATGGTGACATAAGATGACATAGTGACATAAGATCACATGGTGACATAAGATCACATGGTGACATAAGATCACATGGTGACATCAGTATGGTGAGAGGGACACATGTTTAGGGATACTCCTGAGTAAAAGTTCGACCATTCATTTGTAGTTTGATAAAATGAGTTATCTTATTATTTAGGATAAGGACCAAGTAGTAGTTGGGTTCATATCTAAAACATTGCATATTTTATACACAGATCAGAAAATACAATAAATATTTACATATATACATCTATATACACAAGGTGAGTGTCTCAGTTGCAAAAAACCCGTTCAATTGTAATATATAGCCTCAGGTATAGGATTTGATCCTCTGGTGAGAATGAAAGAGCATAATCACCTATGGCGCCTCCTTATGCAAATGCATACATGTCACACTTTGAAGAAACATATGTCTATCCCAATCAACTTTTTACTACCCATGTCAAATACTGGAAACGATATATTGACGACATATTTTGCATATGGGAGGGCCCATTAGTCCCCTTGCACGAATTTCATGCATATCTAAATTCAGGATATCCAGAGTTACACTTCACCATGCACCATGATGCCAATTCCATCAATTTCCTTGATACCACAGTTAGCAAACACTTATCAGGTGCCATTATGACAGATCTCTTCAGAAAACCCACTGATCGCAATAATCTTCTACACTTTAGCAGCTTCCACTCTCCTAACACAAAAAAATCGCTTCCCCACTCCCAATTTGAGCGCATACAATGTATAGTCAAAACTAGAGATGAGCGAGCACTAAAATGCTCGGGTGCTCGTTATTCGAGTCGAACTTTTCCCGATGCTCAGGTGCTCGTTTCGAATAACGAACCCCATTGAAGTCAATGGGAGACTTGAGCATTTTTGCGGGGGACCAAGGCTCTGCCTAGGGAAGGCTGGGTGAAAACCTGGAAACCTCAGAAAATGATGGAAACACCATGGAAATGGACAGGAAACAGCAGGGGCAGCATGCATGGATGCCTCTGAGGCCGCCTAATCCCACCATTACCCCAAATTCTCAGACAACAGCCTGGTGGTTACCCTCATGGCAATTGTGCGCACCCTGACCAAGAAAGGCGAGGCAAATACCCTTCACATGTTAGGGAAGCACCAAAATAGGTGCAACGAAGGTCCATCACCGCCTGCAGGTGACACCACTGCTCATGCTGGCACTGCAGCTGACATCAAGTTTAGTATCTGTTCTTATAAGTTGCTGTGGCTGTTGGTGGTAAAGTGGTGAGCATAGCTACTTCCCAAGCAGTTGACCCCGGTTCCATTCCTGTCTATCGCAGGAGGCAATTAAAAAATCAGTACAATATCTAATACGTCCCCTACCCGGGTAAATTGTTTGGAGAGAGGGCCTGTAGGTGGGGGGGAAGGAGGTTTCGCTGGAAGAGCCAGAGGAGTGCCCCCTGGGCTAGCGTGTGTGGTGGTGACAACAGCCGAAATGGATTTGGGAAAACTGTTGCTTCAACCCGTATGGTATCGACTCTTCTCAGTTTAATACCGTATACGTATCACCTATACACAGGATAGCTGATGAATGTGAGATCACTGGGGCCCCCAAGTGCCTCGTCTTAATGTTGATCCACCGCCCCATTAACCTCTAGGTGACTGGTGGAGTGTTATCTACGTCAGGCACATAGAAGTCAATGGAGCGATAGAACAACATGTCCTCTACCGCTCCCTTCAAAGAGGGCACCTGGGAATCCCCGTTCTCTGTATTGCTGGGGGCCCCAGTGGTCGGACCCTCATCAGTACATGATAAATGGTGTTCCTGGGACAGTCCTTTTAGCGAGTACTAGTCGCCCTTCTCGTTGCACCACCTCATGGAGGTCTTATTATTCTCAACCTCAGAAATGGCGCCACCATTGCTGTAAATCCTTTATAAATATAGTTCTAGTCATCACATCATTCTTCTAAAGCCCAGTGTGGAAATCGTCTGACTTACGTCCTGGAATAAATGTGCCGATTAAAGGGTAATTTATTTTTAATCAGAAAGCTTTTATTGGATTTTTTAACACCATATAGAAAATCACAATTAGCAACATAATTCACAAATCTCCGTCACCACTTTATCCTAATATAGAATTTATATATAAGTGTCATGCCTTCATCATTACATTTTATATTAATATAATTCAGCAGGAAACACTAATTAGATTTGCAATTTATTTTATTTATTTGTGTGACATATTTTCTTTGTGTTGTTTAATTTGTATAGTAAATTGCACGTCTTCGGAGGAGGTCTCACATGCTCTATTCTGTCCTTCAACTGCCACCAGCCATATCTACTGTACAGGGAGAAAGGTGCAACAGAAAGGACACATCCCCTGAGCTGTGTTAGGGAGAGATCTGCAGCAGAAAGGACACATCCCCTGAGCTGTGTTAGGGAGAGATCTGCAGCAGAAAGGACACATCCCCTGAGCTGTGTTAGGGAGAGAGCTGCAGCAGAAAGGACACATCCCCTGAGCTGTGTTAGGGAGAGAGCTGGAGCAGAAAGGACACATCCCCTGAGCTGTGTTAGGGAGAGAGCTGCAGCAGAAAGGACACATCCCCTGAGCTGTGTTAGGGAGAGAGCTGCAGCAGAAAGGACACATCCCCTGAGCTGTGTTAGGGAGAGAGCTGTAGCAGAAAGGACACGTTCCCTGAGCTGTGTTAGGGAGAGAGCTGGAGCAGAAAGGACCCCCCCTGAAAGAACTGCAGAGAGAACTACTAGCCTGAAGAGAAAAAAACGGATGACATCCTTGTGTTTTCCGTATTTTGCGCAATGGAACAGCTAGCCCCTATTAGAACAGTACTATTCTTGTCTGTAATACGGGCAAGAATAGGACATGCTCTATTTTTTTGCGGGGCTACAGAACGGGCATACGGATGTGAACAGCCCACAGTACGCTCTCAGTATTTTTTGCGGACCCATAGAAATGAATTGGTCGGAGCCCGCAAAAAATACTGTCATGTGAAAGAGGCCTTAGAAAGAGATTTTTATGTACTGTATTATATTACATCAATCATGGCATCACCCCTTTAAGAGCCCATTCACTCGCAATATTGCGGAATAGATGCGGCCCCATTAACTTCTATGAGAGCGGGCAGCCGCATAAAAAAATAAAACATGTCCATTCTTGTGGACAAGTATAGGAATTTTCAATGGGACGCCCAGCCGCGAATGTTAGGAGATCCAGCAGGCGCTGCCAGATTCTCTACTTCATCACCGAATCCCCAACAACTGTAATGAGGTCCGGCAGTGGTCCAACCACTTTCCAGCATATGTGGCGGGTTGCATGCAAGGTTTTGCTGTCTGGCTGGCAGGTGGCATTTGCACTGGATCAGGCAGCCGAACAATTCAGCAGATTGGAGGTCGGGCAGGGACCTACAGCATTGTAAATCTTTATAACGAGGTGTGATCCTGTCAGAGAAGCAGTCAGTATGGGAGGTCACACGGCCACACACAGCATTCTACTACAACCCTCAATTTACATGTGTATTAAGGAAAACCATGATGACAGAGAAGTGCTCCACCATAACATAGTAACATAGTTTATAAGGCTGAAAAAAGACATCTGTCCATCCAGTTCGGCCTGTTATCCTGCAGGTTGATCCAGAGGAAGGCAAAAAAACCCCTATGAGGTAGAAGCCAATATTCCTCACTTTAGGGGGAAAAAAATTCCTTCCCGACTCCAATCAGGCAATCAGAATTACTCCCTGGATCAACGACCCCTCTCTAGTAACTATAACCTGTAATATTATTACCCTCCAGAAATACATCCAGGCCCCTCTTGAACTCTTATAGTGAACTTACCATCACCACCTCCTCAGGCAGAGAGTTCCATAGTCTCACTGGTCTTACCGTAAAGAATCCTCTTCTATGTTTGTGTACAAACCTTCTATAATCATACAAAAAAAGGAATATTTCCCATATAGTATTGGGCATTTAAAAGCTCTGATGCTCAATGGTTCCTTCCAGTCGGGCAAAACCTGCAACTGCACCATGATAATACCGCCACCTGCCTACACTAAACCAGCACTGCTTTCAGGATCACTGGGGGTCCCGGTAATTGAGGAGGTGATCACACATTCTACCTGTATATCACCACTTATCAGATTGCAATAACCCTTTATCAGTCTAATGACAACTCCCCCTTTATTGGGGGTTTTCAGAGAAAATTAAAAAAAATTACTGACCTCCAACGATTCCTTCCACGGCTGCCAAAATAGGCTTGCCTAGTGATAGGCCGAGCAGCCCTTTCCTGGCATTTCTGGAGTGTCCAGGCAGGACAGGAAGTGGAGATTTGTGGAACCGAACCTGAGTTCAGGAAATGGTTTTTTACAGTAAAAATTAATCTATTAAGTTATTAAGCGAGACTTTGCGAAGTAATAACTTCGGCTCATCGGAGCCAATACATTCTAATACTGTACGGGGCGCTCGCGCTGTACAGTATTGAACTGAATGTTTCATCCGATGTCCATTCGCTCATCCCTAATTGCAAGACGTTACTGGCTAAGTGATTGTGCATCTAATGGAGCGGCCCCGCCCACAGTGCACTAAAAACCTTATTTGCATATGAATAAAGAGAAGCATTTTTTAGGAGGACCAGATTTTCACAAGAAAGGCCCGGTTATCTCTCAGGGCTCAATGTCTTACATGGCGGTATGTTGACTTTGAAAGTGATCTTGTACGTGACAAACCATTCAAATTTCCAATCGGATCAAGCATCGATGCTGCTACATCTTATCTCCAAGGACGACAAAAAAAAAAAAAAAAATCAAACAGAAACAGCCATATACTTCATGTTCTCAGAGGGTCCTGCTGAAGACCAGCTTTCTACATGTCCATACAGTGATTATAATGTGGTTGGCATGGGACTCAGCTTCTTATTTTAGCAGAGGCTCCGTCAAAAATATAGAGGATAACATGTAAGGGTTCAGAGAAAGAGGCGCGGAAGGTGTGCAAGTGTCTGATGGGGTCACACAGCTGGTAGAAGGACAGACGCCCGGCCTCATAGTCTAAGAAGACTCCAAGTGTTGGACAAGTCGGATTTACATCAAGGATTATTTTAACTGAGTTGTGAGATGCTGAACATCTTTTATCATACAGAAACAAACACCAAGATTTATCGTTGCGGTCAATAGCTGACTGATCTCCATTCCTTTCTATACTGGGATAGGACATTCCGATGACACAGTCTCCTATCTGGTTCCACTCTACCTCCCAGTAATGTCTTCCTGAGGAGAAGCTACATCTGCTTAATACCTGGAAGTATTTCTGGAACCTTCCTGGTGATTCTGGTCTGCGCTGTTTTTCTTTCAAACCTGTTGCTGTTCTCAGATCTTCTGATAATCCTATGTACATATGAGCCGTGTCCACATCCAGCAATATGTCAGGAACATTGAACCCAAGCTGTGATGTTACATAGGTGATAACATCCTTCATAGATCGGTGTAATATTGATGAGATCAGAACATCTTCCAGATCATCAGCCATCTCCTCATCACTGACTGGAACTTCTGCCGTCATGCTGTTATCACTAAGGGAAGCTCTTTTGTCTGATTCTTGTAGGACGGATTTTCGATCAGTCTCATTATCCTGCACTTTGGGGTCAGGCACATGAACTTCAGCTTGTCCTGGGCCCAGTCCCACCTCCTCAGAATTGATCTGTCCACCATCTCCCCTTGTGTCCTCATCATCTCCAGGACTACATACTGTAATGTCACTTTCTTGAAAGAGTCTTATTGGGTCAGTGACACAATACATCTCCTCCACATGATGCATCTTCCTGGACAGCTCATCCTCTTTTATTTCCATCTTCTTGATCAGATCATCTATCTGGGACACCATCTTTATCTCCTGCCTGGAGATCTCACTCAGAACTTTCTTTTCTGCAGTTTCCAGTTGCTCCTTAATATTCATAAATAACTTATTGATGTTCTTCCTCTTCTCAGACACTTTCTCCTGGACTTTCCTCTTATGATTCTGCAGACTCTGGATTCTTGTCTGGATTTCTGCTTTTTGTGGGTTTAGTTCATCCAGATATTTCCTCAGTTTCTTCTTCTTCTTCTCTGAAGCCTCATCTAGAAGTTCCACCTGATGACCCCTGTGCTTGCCAACCAGACAGCAAGACATACATAGACAAGTAGCGTCCTGTGGGCAATAATACTCCAGAACCTTCTTGTGGATGGAACATTTTTTCTTTCCAAAGGAGCTAGTGGGTTCTGATAATACATGGTCCATCGTCTGGTTGTGGACGGTCAGGTGGTCATCACATAGAGAGTTCTCACATTGCAGACATGACTTCACAGCCGGTACAGGAGACTTTGTGCAGTAACTACAGAAGATTCTGGTCTTCTCCATATCAGGCTGAGTAGATAAGAAACGCTCCACTATATTACTTAGCTTCCTGTTCTTCTCCAGGGCCGGACGCTCTGGATATTCTGCTCTGCAGTCAGGACAGGAATACACTCCGCCTGCCTCCTGTGCATCCAGCACGCTTACAATACACGAGCGGCAGAAATTGTGTCCACATCTCAGGAATATGGGATCCGTATAGAGGCTCAGGCAGATGGAGCAGTTCAGCTCGTCCCTCAGCTCAGCAGACGCCATTGTAGTAAGAAAGAGCAGGAATCGAAAGTGAAAATGTTTCTTCACTTCCTACAAAGGGCGGAGAAATCCTGAGAACAAACTGTTAACCCCTGCAGCTCAGTGACTGTGTTTAATCCTGATAGATAAGGAGAATCAATGATTGTGATTGATTGAGTCCCCAGCGGGCAGACACTTAGGGGCACATTTATTAAGACCGGCGTTTTAGACGCTGGTCTTAATAAAGCCTCATGTTAGCCTAGCTCTCGGTACCTGCGATTCTGTCCCCACACGCAGGTAAGGGCTAACGGTGGGCTTCTTCACTCCTTCCCGCTGCTACACACCATGCTGATAGGTGTGGGCAGTGGGGTTCTTAGCTGTGGTCTGCACTCCTGCCACTAGCATTTCCCTCCTGGCTCTCAGCAGAGCTTGCACTCTGGCTCAGAGTTCCTTGTGTGTATTTAGGGTGTGTGAGGGCGTATCTCTCCTCCCTTTGTGAGGCAGCCTGCGCACGCCCTCTATCTTCCCCTGCCTATAGCTGGTATGCAGCTATATAGGCAGCTCCTTATATAGGAAGGCACCTGAGCAACTTAGGTTCCTAGCTTGTCTAGTTTCCTGTTTAAGCGAATGTGTTCTGTTGGTTCTTGTCATTCTGTGTATCGGACTTTGGATTATGTTTTACGGACTTTACCTGATTGCCGCCTGCCCTGACCCTGATCTGTGCTTATGGATCCTCCCTGACTGCCGCCCGCCCTGACTTCTGCCTTCGTACCCAGACTATGCTTTCGTCTGATCAGCCTCTGGCCTCCCAGCATCCACTGGGCTGTAATGTGCCACCTGGAAGTCAGTCCAGTGGGTTCACACTTTGGTCCCGATTCCCTCATGTTCCATTTCCCCTCTGAGCTAGCACCTGGTACTCCTCTTGGGAAAGTCTCTCCTCAACATCAGAGGTATCATGTGAAGAACGAGGGGTGTGCTTAGACATAACCCTCAGAGGGAGTTGCTCATGTGGGGCAGCGGGTTCTCACCCTCTGGTCATAACACCTCACAGCTGGCGGTGGTTCCGCCAAAGTTATGAAGAGGCGCCGGCCTCTCAATAACTTTTCCGCATCCTCTGCCAGTTCTAAATGTAATGTGAATGTGAATAGGACGCACCCGGTAGTGGATGTGAGGAGGGTGTCTGGGGGTGGATGCACAGCAGCTGAGTATAGTCCAGTGATATAGTCCAGGGTCAGATACACTATACTGGTCTCCGGATAATCCATTATAAATCCAGTATAGAGTATCTGACTCTGTACTTTATCACATGGCTCCACCTGACTGCTCTGCTTAACCCCAGCCACCCAGGATACTAGGGATGTATTAACCCCAGGCCCCCCCAGGATACTAGGGTCTTATTAACCTCAGGACCCCCAGGATGCTAGGGTCTTATTAATCTCAGGACCCCCAGGATACTAGGGTCTTATTAACCCCGGACCCCCAGGATACTAGGGTCTTATTAACCCCGGACGCCCCAGGATACTAGGGTCTTATTAACCTCAGGACCCCCAGGATACTAGGGTCTTATTAACCCCAGACCCCCCAGGATACTAGGGTCTTATTAATCTCAGGACCCCCAGGACACTAGGGTCTTATTTCATACTCCTCCTAAATAAAAATCCACCCGAGGATCTCAAAACCAGGGCATAACGCTTCCGTTTTGTCGCTATTCACTATTAATAGGGACACAACAGAACAAATCAGATCAGTATGCCTCCATATCCGCTTGTTCAGCTTTTTAACCGGACCCAAAACCGCTACTGCAATTTTGTGTCCAGTCTGCAAAACTGAACAAACCAGATCTGGCACTAAAAACAATGAAAGCCAATGGTGCTGGATATGAAAAAAAAAACGGATCCAGCACCCATTGACTTACATTGTTTATATTGAAAGATCCGGTTTGTTCAGTTTTGATTTGATACAACCGCGTCTGAACGGAACGGATGCACCTGGGTGTATTAAATCGAAGTGAAGAGTTTTGCTCAGGTTTTGCAATACTCTGCTGACCGGAAATCTCAAAACCAAAATGCTTATGTGAAAGTAGCCATACTCTGTTAGCAAATACAATACGATCTCTGCAGCTGATAACAGTATAAAATAACAGGAGGAGTGATCCCTCACCGATCCTGTGCTGCTCCTCTGACAACTCTTCCTGGTTTACCAGGCTGCAGCCATGACATGCCGACACGTGACCACTGCAGCCTATGACTGACTATAGCAGTGACGTCACCACCAGTGATTGGCTGCAGTGGTCGTACATCAGGTGGACATAACATTTCTGTGTGAACAGAGGCCGGCTCAGGTCAGTCCTGATATCCAGAAATGATGAGAACATCGGGGAAATAGCAAAATAGTGCTGTCACATTACTGACTGGATGAAGGCGATCACAGAAGATATTTTATGTGTCTGTATCTTCAGTAAAACATGAATTATTACTCCAGTGATAATAATCATCCATAGTGGGGAATCATCAGGCAGATAGATGAGCAGATACTGTCCATGGAGAGGCAGCAGCCCCCGGACATATAAAGCAGAGTCATCCAGCTTTCCATAGACTCTGAGTGACATATATTCCTCCCCCAGTCTCTCATCCAGTACTAATTATCACACTGGTCATGGAAGTGTCTGGATCTGGCATTAGGTCCATGAAGCAGGAAACGCAGTATGAACAATACTATAGGTCCATGTAAATGGAGGATCATCTGTCTATAATTTCCATCCATCAAGGACTGCAGGGACTCTCTTTTTCTTTTTCTCCTGCTAACCACAGGCCCATTCCACACATGCTAACCAAACCTCTTAAACTATGCTCCTAAATAAAGACTTAAAACCTTCTTTCTGGGTAAAGTGGGAAGGCCACAGCTTTATTTTTAAACCAACATCTTTAAAAGGTTAATTCCATAAATAACATCAATAAAACTTCATGCCCATATCTATTCTTCTCCTCTTCCAAGAACCGCCTGTCGACCGATGACAACAGCGGGTATTCACCCATTTTCCAGCTTGGCATGACCATCTACCGCCACGGAACAGCCATTGTACCCCCTACACATGGCTGCGACCCCCCCACCTACCCAACATCAGAACCTTCTCCAAACCGTCTTGTAGCCCACGCAAGAAAATGTCCAATCCTTGCGGGTTCAAATGCACTCCATCCCGCAACAACAGACCAGCATTATCTCCCTCCAACTCCCGATGTCTGATGGCAAAACCCCCCAACTCACGCACATGCTTCGACACATGCACATTTAACACCTTCCTAGCCCTCTCTAAAGCCCTGACATCCCTGGCACCTCGCCATCTGACCCGGGGAACAATCTCTGACCATACCAGCCTAACACTCTGAAAAAACTGCGGGAAACGCGAAAAATCCTGTTTAATGAGCGAAATCAACTCCCCCAATTTTACCTGGCCCAGATCATTTCCCCCCGCATGTATCAACAAAACCACATTTTCTTGCGAAATTCTACTGATACGAACCACCTCAGGCAAAACTTGAGCCCAACGCATGCCTCTGACCCCGTGCCATGCCACCGTATCCTCGCGGAAACCAAGATCGATTCCTAGTGCGTGAACCGATGCTCTCCGCTCCTCCCAAAATATAAACGAATGACCCATTATCCAAATAGATCTAATCCCTGAAAAAGAAAAGACAACATTAAACAACCCCTAACCCCCAAAACCCCCAAGACTCACTCCGTCAACAAATCCGGTCTAATATATGACCTATAACAATCCGACTTCCATCTACCCAGCCGCTTAATATCATCCGCATCCATTCCTGCAGCATCTGCGCGCGTTGCCGCACCAATGCGAAAGGAATGCATTCCAAATTCCTTAGGATCCAACCCCAAAGCGACCAAACACTTATTAAAAACTGCATGAAATTGAAAACGAGTCAAAGGCAATCCCGACCCTTGAACCAGAAAACAATCCCCCTGCCCTCTCCCAGTCAAAAAATTATTAACTAAAGCCACAGGGCAACAAACTCCCCCCGTGGGGAGCACAGTCAGCCACTTACCCCTCCCGAACAAATCAGTCTTAGACTTCCGGATACACACACGAAGACTCTGTGCCGACACCAAAACATCGTTCTGCCGCAAACCACCAATATGCGTTCTACTATTGGGCACCAATTCCCCTATGCGCAAAGCCCCAAAATAAGCTAACGCAAAAGCCGCCCTAAACAACTCAGCTTCCGCACCGTCTCTGCATACTGTCCCTAATACCGCAATCAATCGTTCAAACAAAGGCAGGGATACTGGCCTCCTAGAAGCCCCGCTAACCATCTCCTTCTGCCACCCTCTCAAGATCTGCCGGACAACAAAGGCCTTAGTCACATCACGCTTCCCTAACAACTTCAAAACAAAAGACACACCCGCCAACCGAGACTTAACCACATGAAAAGATACTTCCCGTATACGCAAAGCATTCAGATAATCCAAAGAAACATTCAACAACGCTGCGTCGTCCGCGGGTACCCCACCGCCAGACAGCGCGCACCATTCGTCCCAGGCTTTCATATGCGACATCCACCTACCCCCGGACACCGAGTTCCTCAGCAAAACACTCAAACACTCCCGATCAGGTCCCACAAGAATTCCGGACATATCGCCCCTTCCTCCTCCGCGGACACATGCACCCTCCGAAATCTCTGAAAATCAAACCGAGAAAGGGCATCAGCCATATCATTACAAACCCCTGGAACATGCTTAGCCCGAAACCAAATATTAGCCTGCAGACAGCGTAACACCAAATGACGCAACAAAGCTAGTACTGGCAATGAGGATGAAGACAAATATAGTTACTTTTATCCTAAAGTGTAAAAAGCATAAACATGCTGGGAGATCAAAAACATTTAATTTTAAAAAGGCCAATTTCCCAGGGTTACGGGCCGCACTCCACGACATAGACTGGGAGCAACTGTTGTCAAGTAGTGACACAGATGATAAATGGGAGACCTTCAAATCTACACTGGGTAACTATACTGCAGAATTTATTCCTAGGGGGAACAAATACAAACGCTTAAATTTAAACCCTGCGTGGCTTAATGTGGATGTTAAAAGGGCAATACATGAAAAATAAAGGGCATTTAAAATATACAAATCAGAGGGGTCTGCCATAGCCTTTAATAACTACAAAGGGGTTAATAAAGATTGTAAAATGACTATAAAAGCAGCAAAAGTTCAAAATGAAAGGCTGGTGGCCAGGGATAGCAAAACCAATCCCAAAAAAATCTTCAAATATATAAATGCAAAAAAACCTAGGTCAGAGCATGTAGGACCCCTGAATAATAGTGATGGGGAATTGATTACTGGGGATCAGGAAAAGGCGGAGCTACTGAATGAGTTCTTTAGTTCTGTATATACACATGAAGAGGTGGGAGCTGCTGTCGGTAGAGTAAGTGCTGGTGATACTTCATGTAATATACTCAACTGGTTCAATATAGATATGGTCAAAGCTAAGTTAAACAAAGTAAACGTGAATAAGGCTCCAGGACCGGATGGGTTACACCCAAGAGTTCTTAAGGAACTTAGTTCAGTAATTTCTTTGCCCTTGTATATAATATTCAAAGATTCTCTGGTGACTGGCATAGTGCCAAGGGACTGGCGTAAAGCAAATATGGTGCCCATCTTCAAGAAGGGCTCTAGGTCATCCCTGGGGAATTACAGACCGGTGAGCTTAACGTCCATTGTGGGGAAACTTTTTGAGGGTCTAATAAGGGACTATATACAGGAATATGTTTTGGATAATAGTATTATAAGTGATAACCAGCATGGCTTTACTAAGGACAGAAGCTGTCAGACTAACCTGATTGGTTTTTATGAAGAAGTGAGTAGAAGTCTGGATAGAGGGGCGGCTGTGGATATTGTGTATTTGGACTTTGCAAAAGCGTTTGACACGGTCCCTCATAGACGTCTGACGGGTAAATTAAGGTCGGTTGGATTAGAAAATCTACTCTGTAACTGGATTGAGAACTGGCTGAAGGAGCGTACTCAGCGAGTGGTGGTGAATGATTCCTACTCTGAATGGTCCCCAGTTATAAGTGGTGACCCCAAGGTTCAGTGCTGGGTCCACTTTTATTTAATTTATTTATTTATTAATGATATAGAGAGAGGAATTAACAGCACTGTTTCAATTTTTGCAGATGACACTAAGCTTTGTAGTAGAGTCCAGTCTATGGAAGATGTGCAGAAGTTACAAGCTGACTTGGACACACTGAGTGTTTGGGCATCCTCTTGGCAGATGAGGTTCAATGTGGATAAATGTAAAGTTATGCATCTGAAGAAAGTAAAGAGGAAAAACAGCTGGAACACTTCAGACTGGCGCTGCAAACAGGGGTCGAACTTCAGGTAAGTAGTGTTAAGTTCTTTTAATCAAGTCAACGCGTTTCAGGGGCAGACAGCCCCCTTCATCAGGACTATTACAGAGGAGATGTGGACAAGCAGGGAATTTAAAACAGTTTTGGCGCGCAAGAAAGACAGGGTTCCTCCTGTCCAGAGTGGGAGGGGAACCAGAGTGACGTCAAACTGATTGACATAAACAATAGCTACATTTATGTTCTCCTAGAGTATTTGTTGCAATTCGGTTGCCATAATGCAAACTAAACTAAATGCGTCTGGATATTCCTATTGATTTTCTTTTGCATAAAAACAGATAGTGACATAAAAGGAAGCTCGGGACTGTGGGCAGACACAGGAACTTACATGAAACTACAATCAGAACAGGACTAAAACATAAAATACATTCATATATAAAATAATAATAAAAATCTATTGACTGCATGGCCCTAGATCGGGTTGCATTTTTTATATATACACACACAACCCTCATGTATGGGCATGAGGGATGTTCTTGGAGAGTTACTCCATGATAAAAACA
This sequence comes from Rhinella marina, assembly GCA_900303285.1. NCBI lineage: Eukaryota > Metazoa > Chordata > Amphibia > Anura > Bufonidae > Rhinella > Rhinella marina. Next base: position 3,993 of record ONZH01016099.1, on the reverse strand, counting down.
AGCACTACACTACCAAATTGAAATTATACTTATAATTATAATACCCCGTGTGTGCATGGGCACATACGCAAGGTACACTTGCGTGCACCCACCTCTATGTGTATCTTCACACACACGTATGTATGTTATCAGCTGGGGTGGCCTATTGTCTTTCTTCTTTCTTTCTTTCTTTTCTCTTTTTGTTTTCTGTGTACCTATGGATCACGCGTATGGCCCATATTTACATTTGGTTCATCTCTCTGCCATAACCAGAACACCTTTGGATTATGTATTTATTATTATTATTATTATTTTTGCTATTAATATCGTTATGAATAGTACTCCTTGTTATCTATTTTTATTTATTTATATTTTTATTTTTAATTTTTAATGCTATTTTCATTTCAATTTAAATTTTTCTTGTTGTTATTTTCCTGTTTCTGTGTTAGTATATTCCTTTTTAATTTTTCTTTGTTTATTATTATTTGTTTTAATTTACGTATGTTTCATGAGTATCATCATTCCTCAATATCACCCTACAAAATTGTTTCGTTCAATTCATTTAGACCATGTGGGGTGAGTGTGTCTAACTGGAAGATCCAGTATACCTCTCGTTTCTGGAGGCTACTGAATCTGTTATAGGGATTTTCTGGTATAAAATCTATTGGGGTTACTACCAGTTTATGTTTCTGTTTGTTTTGTGTATTTGAGCAGTGGCGTGAAATGCTATGTTTTAAATATCCCTTTTGTATATTATGCCTATGTTGATTCATTCGGCAATGTAAGGCTTGTGTAGTACGGCCTATGTATTGGAGTCCACACTCGCATTCTATCAAATAAATGACAAAATTCGACTGGCAAGTAAGGTGATGTTTGATAGTATAGGTTGAGCCATTCTTGTTAGATGTAAAAGCTGTTTGCTGGTGGGTAATCATTTGGCAGCATAGACATCTCCTGTTATTGCATTTGTAGCTACCAGTAGGTTTTATGTTTTTTGTTATTTTCATTTGGTGCTGTGGCCTACTAGGTGCTATAATGTTTTTGATGGTAGGTGCCCTTCTATATATCACCCTTGGTGTTTTAGGAAGGTGCTTGGTCAGGAAAGGATCTTGACAGAGGATATTCCAATGTTTCTTTAAAATAGATTTTATGGCTTGGTTGGACATATTATATTGTGTGATAAAACTCACTTGGGTCCCTAATTCCTTCTTGGGTTGTTTCTTAGGATATAGGCACTCATCTTGTGTATATTGTACGCTTCTTTCGTAGGCATTACTAATGACCTTTTTTGGGTAGCCTTTCTGTTCTAATCTCTCCTTTAGAACGAGTGCTTGTTTTTTGAAAACACTCTGATTTGTGCAGTTCCGCCTAATTCGTTTATATTGGCTATATGGCACATTCTGTAGCCATTTTTTATGATGGAAACTTGAGTAATCAATGTAGCTGTTACTGTCTACCGTTTTAAAATAAGTTTTAGTATATATGTTGTTCCCTTCAGCTGTGACTATTAGATCTAAAAAGGGTATTTCTTTCTTATTGTATGATGGGGTGAAAGAGATGCCCCAGTCCGTTCTGTTCAGACTCTCACAGAAGGACAGAGCCGATCTCTCGTCCCCATCCCAGATGATGAACACATCGTCTATGTACCTTTTGTAATAGACTATGTGGTCATTCATCTGGGTATGGTCACGGATAAAGATTCTTTCAAACTCACCCATGAATAGGTTTGCAAACGCGGGGGCCACTTTCGTGCCCATCGCAGTCCCGCGGCACTGGTGATAGATTTTATTGTCATAAATAAAGTAATTGTTTTGTAGGACGAACTCTAGACTTTCAACAAGAAAGTTGATCTGTCTATGATCAAGGGATTCATCATTGGTTAGGACGGTTCGTATGCAATTTAGTCCTAAATCGTGACGGATATTAGAATACAGGGCTGTGACATCCATAGTGAACAGGGCATATGTATCACACCATGAGATGTCCTTCAATTCCCGGATTAGTTGGCTAGAGTCGTGCAGGTAACTATCCAAAGATTTTACATACGGTTGAAGAAATAGATCTAGATAATGTGAGAGGTTACTAGTGGCACTGTTCGTATTGGACACAATAGGTCTACCTGGGGGGTTTTTTATGTTCTTATGGATTTTTGGTAAGTGGTAGAAGTATGGTGCAGATGGAGATTTGGGGGATAAGAAGTTCTTCTCCTTTTTGTTTATATAATGTTGGTCATAGGCCTTGGTTATCAGTTCCCTGAGTCTCTTATTTAAGTCAGGAAATGGATTTTCTGTGATTGGTCTGTAATACGTTACGTCATTTAAGATGTTATAGGCCTCTGTTTTGTAATCAGTTGAGTTTTGTAAAACTACCCCTCCACCCTTGTCTGCAGGTCGTATAGTGATTGTCTTATTGCGTTTCAAAGTTTTTAATGCATTCTGTTCCTGTTGGCTGAGATTCCCCTTTTGTCTGATAGACATTAGTTCCTGATTAGTATTCTTTAGGTCAGAGCCTACTAGGTCAAAGAACATAGGGATGCAATATCCCTGGCTTTGAAGGGGGAAAAAATTGGATTTGGGCCATACCTCCTGATGTATGAATGGGAGAGATTCAACACTGGGAGTGGCTGTTTCGTTACTAGTTTCATTTCCATTTTTATTTTTGTTTTTATTTTTGTTTTCTAACACTTCAAAATGTCTTTTTATGGTCAAATTTCTCCTGAACTTCTGTAGATCCAAGAATACTTCGAATGGGTCCATTTTATTGGAAGGGCAAAAAGAGAGGCCTTTTTGTAGTACTGATTTTTCTTTTGTGCTCAGTATATGATTAGAAAGATTAAATATTTTTACCGTGGCTATAGTTTTATCTGTGCCTTGTATTTCTTTTTCTTGGTCTAAATTGGTTTCCCTTTTTTGTTTAGATTGCCCCCCTCTTTTGCCCCGTGTTCTGGTTTTCTTTTTCCCGGGGGTGGGTTTGAAGTACTGAGTGATTGGAATATTTGTTCTGTGAGGAAGAGGTACTTCTGATGTCATCGGTGTTAATGCAGGGGGGAGTCTTGCGGCAAGGTCTAAAAAAGGCACTAAGGCTGTGTTTCCTATGTCAGTGTTGTCAATGGTGACAATTTCAGTGCTAGTAGTCTCCTGAGAAGATGTTGGATATAGGGAGATGTTACTGACCAAAGATGTGTCAAGAAGCAGGTCAGTAGTTTTATGTGGTAGGTTGCTAGGATCCCTATTCTCTGCAGAGGCAGATTGGACAAGTGGGGACACGGGGGCGTGCTCTCTTAGGTACCCTTTTATAGGAGTACGATTCCTCATCTTGTGCTCAAGATATTTGTTTTTTAAAACTTGAAATTTTTCTAAAAACTCCTCAGTTGCAGAGTTTACAGTGGGGCTCCCTAGTCTCTTTATTTCCACGGCCGATGTTGCAATACTAGGGGCAATTTTCTTTGGTGTATGTTCGGGAAATATAGTGTTAGGTATAGGATTGATGTTATCATTATTCATTACCGAACTCTTGGGTGCTCTATTATGTGTGACCGCGGCATTTTCTTCCTCTCCGTGCTTCAGCTGAGTAAGGCCTCGGCTGCTTTTGTTCGTATCGGGGCTATTTTCTTTGTTGTAATCTTCAAGCCTGGAATTATTGGTGGGCTTGTGATTATTGTTTGCCCTATGGAACTGTCAATTGGTGAAAGACCTGGGACCATAGTTGTTAGTTCTAGGTTTACTATGTTTGGTCTCAGATGTCGGAGTTCCTGCACTGATGTTAGTCTGCCTCGGTTTGTTCGTTTTCACGTCTGGGTGTTCTTTCTGATTTATAGTAGTATGCTTATTCTTTATTAGTCTATACAGTATATACCCTGTTCTCTATCTATTCTATCCCTTTGTAGTTTCTTCGATTTTTTTGCGATTATCTCCTGTTCATTCTGATAGATTCTGTTTGTTACATTGTGATTGATGTTCACAAAATCAGGATGAGAGGAGAAGGCACGCAGTGTTTCTATATTTCTTTCTATTT